>CALNHX010008482.1:0-60107 GCA_940337035.1 Agriotes lineatus | reverse complement strand
TTGCAGCAAATTTACGAAACACCCTGTATTAAAACAAAATTCACCAGCCCATTTTACACCAAAAACTGCTATGAGGAAGTTTTTACATAAATCAATTATTCCTAATAACAGAAAAGCTAAAAGGGTTTAAAGAAATCGAAGAATTCTGGTTTGCGATAGCAAAATTCTGTTTGCACCAGTAACTTTTTCATAAAATTTGAGCTCGGAAGACGTTAGTCAAAATTTTTCTATCTCTGACAGGAACATGAGTTTCCATAAGAAAGCATCTACTTTGGCCCACCCTGTACATAGTTAACAACATTATATTTATTTTGATAATTATCTAGTGTTATTACTGATCTATCATATATTTGAGGAAACGCATTTTCCGATTTGAGCGAAATCCGAGGTAATAACTTTGGGGCTCTTAGAAAAGAGGTGAAAACGTCACATAGCTGTATTCGAGCAGAGACGTAAACTCAATATATATAGATTGGTAAACACCCGCTTGCCGCTCCGGTTTACTAGATATTGTCGCCCGAGGATACCTTGAAAAATATTTGAGTAAACATTACAGTTTTGATTGGTTTTCTATACAAACTCCGTTGCCAGATTTAATATGGTAGATCAGGACAATGGCGATGGCACACTAGCGGCCCTTCCACGAGTGAAAGTTAGCTGGATTTACAACCTCAGAGCGGACGTCCTACGAAGTGTCGTAACCGGAGTTGGGCTAGATACGGACGGCAACTGAGATAAAGAATGTCGCAGTACTTGAGAGGAACAGAAACAGGAGACCACGACTACGGGGACGCAACTGAAGACACACAAGGAAATCAGCACATAGAAGAAGAAGATGAAGATCACCAAAATGAGCAAGAGGTAGAGCAACAAATCTCGGAGCCTCCGAAGCTCAACAATGCTCAAATATGCAACAACATCCGCAAGTGGGCTCTGAAGTTCCTTCCTAGCAAGAATCGAGCAACTTTTGGCTTGCTACCAATTCCGTGACCAGGACGTCCTCACCGCTTTACCTGAACTTTTAAAGAAAAAAAGTGGACGTGACTACCTCACTAGACTTTCCCATACTGGAAACTGTTCATATCATCTTTATTCAACAGTCTTTACAACATATCAAAATTTCAACTCGATGACTCACGTCTTCACCGTGATAAGCGTTTACAATTTCACGTAAATTGCGGGTAAATATAAAAGAATGTGTAGTTCAAAACGTGACCACCGAGCTTCTGTTGATGGCGCCAAGTGGACAAGCCGCCACTGTGCTAGTTTATGTATTATTTTCCTCAAAACGGCTGTAGCACCGAGGTGAAATTTTCTAAGAACCTGGAAATTATATTTTCTAGGGCATACAAAATCGATTTTTTAATTTTCGCGGAAAAAGATTCTTTGACGCAAAAATATAACAACCGTTAGAATAAAAAAAATATTTTTCAAAAATAGAGGGGGGAGGGGGCCGGTGCGCTTACATATATCCACAAGTGTAATATTTTTTTGCACATTCATATGTTCCATTATGCACTGAGCAATTCAGTGAAAACCCCAGCTACCTATCTTGTCTTGTTTATTAATTAAAGGGGTTTAAATTTTCAAACTTCAAAGCTTCGTAGAGGGCGCCACAGATAATTCATGAGATTCTTTCAAAAACAGATCGATAGCCCTTTTCGGGGTCTATCAGTGTATGAAGTTTAAACAAATTCCTGTGGGCAGTTTTTGAGAAATGATTTTTAGAAAAGTTGTAATTTAGGCCCCTTAATATTTTTCAAAACACTTTTTATATCACCTTATGTTAGCCTTCATATACCATTCAGAAAAAAAAATCAATTGAATCGATTTATCGGTTTTTGAGTAATAGGGCGTTAAACTCAAAATTTTCAAAAAATCATAGCGCCCTTCATTTTAAACCTAGCGAGTTCGGCAAAAAACTAACAGATTTGTCTTATGTCCCTCTGTCGTTATCCGCGATAAAATTTTCAAAATTTTAATCACGAAAACAGTGATACCAAAAAAACATGCGTAACTTCCGCTTCCGGTTTCGGATTTTTTTGAAAAGCTTATTTTGTCGATGAATTTTTGATACACCCCCGCATTCCAAAGCGCATCAAAATCTGAGCAATACTTTCGGCTGTAGGAGCGTCACCCACCCACACACAGACAGACATTTTTTAAAAACCACTTTTTTGGGTTCCTAGAGGCCCAAAACGGATATTTCTGTGAAAATCTCGATTTCCAAAATTTTCATGATTCCAAGACTTCCCTATACCTATGGGTATGGGAAAGTAAAATCGTTAATATGGATCAGGAATAATAAGCAAAAGTGGAGGAAAACCAATACCTACCCCCGCGTTTCCAATTTCGAATGGCCGAAAAAATTTTGAATCGAACACAGGGCCAGAAGAAATCCGAGGCCGACTTCACTATCGCCCTACAAATGGTGTTAGGAATATTTAGAGTTACCCGCGAACAAGAACAGTTAGAACGCATTTACGAAAATCTTCGCCCAGAATATAAATTATATGTACGCAGAAAGGATTTTCACCGCCTGGACGAGCTCGTGCAGATGGCCGAAAAATATGAGACCCTCCAGCTGGAGCAATCCTATTTCCAACCACTCCCAGCGGCTAGTCAAGCCTTCATGGCGGAGACGGCGTACCGGCCCGGCAAACCCAAAGTCGTCTGCTCCAGTGTTTAAGACGCCAACCGTTTCGTCTCTACAAACCCTCGGAAACAACTAACTGGAACAACCAACTACCAAGTCCCTTACTGCCTCGATCAGCACCGCATATAGCCGCTCCGAGAATTGTTGGAAGTGTGGACAGCGAGGCCACCGAAGATTCCTTTGCCAAAGGCCCAAAAGATTTTTTGCTTCTGGTGCGGCAAAGCAGGTACTGCAGGAGGTCGGGAAGCCATCCCGGCCGTCGAGAAATGTGAGGCGTTCTCGACACCAGAAGGCCGGGGCCTCTACACGTCGACTCCAGCACCCCGAATGGTCCCAAAGGCTTAGACGTGTGAAAAACTTCTATAACCAAACTACGAACCCCTCATCCAGAATGGCTGCCCTGGATGACCGGTTATTCCTACCAATAGTCATCAAGGGAAGAACATTCAGCGCCCTAGTCGATACTGGCGCCGCCAAATCATGTATGGGGAAAACCCTCCAGAGGTTCCTTGGACAACAAGTCGTGATAACAAGCAACACAGTCCGACCCGCGTGCAGTTGGCTTCCCCCGCTAGAGAGAACTAATTGCAAAAAAGTGGCCTATGTTCAGACGTTTATGGTGGCCAAACTGGTTGTGATATTGTTATCTGGTTTTCACGGAAACAATGTTTCTTTAGTGTCGATCAGATTCAATACATGGATGGCAAAATTGATAATGTACAGCCAACTACTGCAGAAACTAGAACAATGCGTGAAACTGGTATTCTTGAAATAAGAAAAGGATTTGGCGCCTTCGAACAAGTACAAATTTTAGCAATGGCAACTATTTTGGATCCGAGATTTAAAAAAAGAATTTTGAGTTCCCTTAGCTTGTGCACAGGGCATTTCAAACATTAATCTTACTACATAACTTTAAAGACGGTGATGGTTTACAAGAAGAAATTGAGCTTTATTATGATCTAAAATTATATTTGGAGCAACCTGTCGCATCATTAAAAACAAATCTCTGTTTGGGAGGTTTAAAAACAAGTTTCTTCAAGATTAACGCAAATAGCTGAAAAATTGGTCAGTGTTGTTGGAACTTCAGTTCCATCCGAACAATTATCCTCTCAGGCCGGCTTGACGATAACCTAGGCTAGGAATAGAATTTTATGAAAAGGATTATCTAGAATTTTGTTTCGTCATTCCTTAGATAAGGAAGACTGGGATATGAAAAGTACCTATTTTGTTTCTAATAATTGTGTGGTCATACATATATAACTTTTCCTATTTTATTTGGTAGTGTTACAAACCTATACAGTTGTCAAAGATCAGGAGGGCCAGTATGGGTATCTCGGTAATTGCAAGAGATACAAATTTGGTTAAATGGGAAGAAAGTTGCGCAATTAAAATACAAACAAAGTGATGCCTAGAAACCCTTCATATAATTTTTCGTTTTTGAATTATCTAAAAAAAAACCGAAGTTTTGGATTTTCTATTTTATGTATTTCTGGTGTTTAATATTAAAGTTAGAGCGAAACTGACAAAACTTCTTTATAGCAACTTTTTATGTACTCCAAGATTAAGTTATAAATTTTTTTACTTGACGTTTCGTCTTCGACTAACCATCATCAACTTCATTTTTTTAAATACGATTCTCATTTTCTGAAGCCTAATTTCTGAAGCCCACTTTATTCTCAATTCAATAATGTACCACACATTATGGTTTAATTACGTTTCGAGTTTTTGGAGACCACCATCAGAAAATTTTCGGATACGGACCTGTGTGCTAAAGCTTTTCATACGTTGCTTTAGTTTATGTAATTTCAAAAAGAAGTAATGAGCCACACTGGGTGTTTTTAATCCTTAATAATCACGTTTGGTCTTGGAATACAAGTAGTTTTCAATAGTCAGTAACTAATTTACTGATTATTTTTCTTACTTATAAACCATAATTAAAATTACAAATAAAAAACATTCAGTGAGGCTCATTTCTTTTTTCTTTAAATTAAAAACCCTGAAACAACATATGGAATGCTCCAGGACACAGGTCCGTATCCTAAAATTTTTTGATGATGGTTAAAGACTCGAAACGCAATTAAACCATAATGTGTTGTGGTACATTGTTGAATTCAGAATAAAACGGGCTTCCAAAGTTTGGCATCCGAATCAGAACAGTATTTAAAAGAATGAAGTTGATGATGGTTTCTCACAGACGTTTGACGGAAAAAAATTGATAACTTAATCTTAAAGTCCACTAAAAGTTGCAATAAAGAAGTTTAATCAGTTTCACTCTAACTCTAATAAACGCTAGAAAAAATAAAATAGAAAATATCAAAATCCGGTGTTTTCTATAATTCAAAAATGAAAAATCATATCAAGGATTTCTAGACGTCATTTTGTTATTCTTTAATTACGCAACGTTCTTCCCATTTAACCAAATTTGTATGTCTTACAAATAATGAGATCCCCATACTGGTCCTTCTTATCTTGAACACGCTGTATATGTATTATAAAAATATTGTTTCTTGTAGTTTTTTTATTGTATGGTATTAAAGCTATGCGCTTATCCAGTATTATCATAAATAAGAGATAGTTACGTTATATTGATGTTTTAATTTCCCAAACCAATTTTTCAGAAATATGCATTAGGGTAAATTGTATTTGAAAAAAGATTATCTTTTGTACTACGATTTGTAATAGAATCGATCTTCTTGAGAGAATCGCACATTTCTACAAACCGGTAACTGTAACACCGATCGTTTGTACAGTGCACCAGTTATCCTAGAAAGGTAAGTATTAGGGATGGTTGTCAATTCCCGAACCTACTCTTTTGAAACTAGTTCGTTTACCGGAGTAGGTGTAACGGTTTCGGCATTCGTTAAAGAGTGGGTCGCCTGATCCGGCGTTCCTTCAATGAATCGAACCGTTTTGCATCTAAGCCAAACCGCCCCAGCGCTAAGAAGCGCGGAGAGGCGGAAAGGAATGCCGGACTCTTGCTCCTACGAAGTGGATCGGATCGCTCCTCTTTCTCGGACTGCAAAGACGTCGAATTTGAAACCGGAATGGAAATGGATCGACGCGGTTTGCGCTTCGCAATCGTTCGTAACTGACTAGGAACTGCATAATCTACGCAAGGAATTTCAGATTCGGATTCGGAATTGCGGGATCGTTATGGCAATGCCTCGTGTGTTGTGCCAAAATCATTGTAAGGGAAAACATCTCATATTTTTAAATTGTAATAGACATATTTAATTGTAATAGTTATTAATGCCCTGCTAATGCAATCAAAGAAATATTTAACAATTGAAATAGACGACCCAGCAAAAACTTCCGACCGGAGCCGTTGGATTCAAATCAAAATCACGCCCCCTACATTTGAGTCATAACATGCGACTGTATGCATAGACTGTAAAGGTGCAGGCCCGTCCGAGATTCGACTCCTACCGCTCCAGCGTCTGGCGAGATCTGCAATTTCCCGGTGACCGCAAGCGGAACTGAACCTAGTTTCTTGCACCTAGTTCGGAGTCGGATCAGGTGCACCTAATCCTGTAGCAGAACAGGTTTTACCATCCCTAGTAAGTATCTTATTATTTCGATTATTACCCGAAGTTCCGGGTTCCAAAAATTTAGTAATAAGTAGCTTTCGTGTACAATTGATAAATAATAATTAATATGCATAAACATGCTTGCAACAAGGTATTTATACTCTACAGGATTGATAATGGTAAGTGTTAATTACTACGTCGCGCCATCTGTTAGTGATAAAGCTTATTTAACAATATACCTTTGGGAAAATAATTAAATATAACAAAAGTGCAATGGAGTGAACAAAAACATAAACTACCTGATAAAGACATACCGCTAATTAAAAATTTCACAACTTCTATGCAAATACTAAAAAAAAATGTTCATAAAAATCATAATAATGAACAATTGTATCTGTCAGATAATGCAATTTAAAGTTTGTGCAATTAGTTTACGTTCATACTGGTTTTGACTCATTAATTTGATTGAAAACCCAGTAAACGTACAAAACAAAATATTTTTGAATGCGAAATCTAATTTTCTATCCGAATACTAAAAAATATACATGGTGTTCCATTTAAAAATTTTAAATTGTGTGCAACTTCCGGTTAAACCGAAAAACATGTTACAATACGTATACTTCCATTTTGCTTGAAAGGCCATATACTATACACATATTAAGTTTCATAGAAATTCCTTAAAAAATATAGGAGATATGTAGGTGTTTCCATACTTTTGCGCACCATTGTGTAACAACATTGAGATAGAATGAACAAAACAAGACAGAATGCTTGAATATGACAGAGATAGCCATACAAAACTATTTATTTATCTACTTTGGTGTCACAATATGATTATTGTAATACCGAAAACAGTGCTACAATAGAGTCCGAGTCTGTCTGAGATTCCAAGCAGAGCGGACGTGTGCACCGCGCCGAGTGATAACAGTACGTTAACCTCGGACGGCTATCAACGTAAATAGTATAAAGGTGCAATAACATATCCAAGTTATTTATTCACTAGCCCCACATAAAACCCACTATACGAAAAGTCAATGTTCCCTGTCGGCAGTAGCTTTGGCCTCCCAACCGGATATGGATCCGCAACAACAAATTATTAAGCCGGTATGAATTACAACCAATATCTACCGCTACCAAACATTAAAATGCAACCGTATTCGTCTAACACAAATGACCAAATATTAGCCCCGCAGGCTTTTCATCTATTTCTATATCCTACCCTCAATATAACCCCCAACCCTTCCCATCATAACCTACACCCTACACACACAAACGCAAGTAAACCCAAGCGAATTTTATACTGACACGGAAGAAGACGAAACTATGACCACTGAAAACAACTGGCAAGAGATTAAACGAAATAAAAGAAAAAGAATATTAAAGCCTAACGGTGGTACAAAAATTCAATCTGAAGAAACAAATCCAGTCAATCAATCAAACCGTTTTTCACGACTATCCACAACAAATAAAGATACAACTAAAGAGGAAATCTTACAAACCGCTAATGTAAAAACAACGAAACCGCCCCCAATATTTATACAGGGTGTCACAAATTATCCAAAAATCATCAACGCTCTTCAGAAAATTGTAGAAGACGAACAATATACCACTAAACGTATGGAAAACAATGTAAAAATTAGCGTAAATACCCGAGATACATACAGGAAGTTCATTACATTCCTACAAGAAGAAAAAAAATCATACATACCAAATGAAGAGCTTATCGCATAGTACTAAAACACTTACACCAATCGCTTCCAGTAAACGAAATAAAAGGAGAAATAGAAACACGAGGACATAAAATCAGAAACATTGTAAAAATAAGGAACAGGAAAACGAAAGAACCACTACCAATATTCTTCGTAGATCTTGAACCTGCACCAAACAACAAAGAAATTCACAAACTGAAATATTTACAAAATAAAAATGAGGTTATAGAACCACCTTCACAAAATACAAAAATACCACAGTGCACAAGATGCCAGAACTATAACCATACCAAAGCTTATTGCAACTTCCCGTATGCATGCGTCAAATGCGAAGGATCGCATGACTCCGAAACAGTCCAAAAAACTAGTGACATTGCAGCAACTTGTGGGGTTTGCCTAGGCCCCCACCCTATGAATTATAGGGGTTGCATGGGATATCAAGACCTTCAAAATACAAATCAGAAGAAAAACATAATTATAAACACTACCAATTCCAAATATCAGTCTAGACAACAAATAAATCATCCAATTCTCCCCGTAAACCAAAATTTATCATACAGCAATGTTCTTTTAAAAAACACTAACCAAACACAAAATAATGAACATACACAGTCTACAACACAATTTCTTACTGAATTCAACGCTATGTTCACACAACCTACTTAACAAAATAGCATGATACTGAGATTCTATAGATGCATGGCAAAGTTGCAGTTTGTTTTCTAATATACAGGATATTTTAACCTTCAGGCAACTTAAATTTTTTTTTCTTAAATACAGCCTGTATATTTTGGTCTTTGTGGATGCATGTTTTTATAAACTTTTAAAAATAACATTGTTTAGGAACCAAAACATAATTTTAACTTTTAAAATTAAATGTGCATACAGTTTGTAAGCAAACTGTTGCATGCGGAAATTACAACAAAAGCTGTCAGCGTTTATTATGAGCACTGGTCTAATGACCGGTCGACAAACTAAAATTTTGCAAACTTGCAATCTATTTGTTATAAAATCGAATACGCAAGTGCATACGCGAGCTGGAACTGGGGCAAAATAACATGAACCTTGTAATTTACGTCATAGTTAATGTATATAAATAGAAAATATTCTAGTCAATAAACAATACAGTTTTAACATCTGTTCTGTATTCACTCAACCTCTGGCCAAGGGATCAAAGTCTTAAAATCATCTCGAGTGAGACTGCACGAGACCGTTGGTTCACAACCCTTTTTAATTCCTGCACCCCTAAGACGTATCCTGTAAATTGTCCAAATTAAAATCATACAGTCCACTATAACCTCCACCCTGAACATTTGGTCCTTCGATCCATTAAAACGTTCCTGCCCCTAATATCTGTTATTTCGAGCCTTTAGACGTTCCTGTCCCCAGCATTTGGTCCAGTAATCCCTTGAACGTACCAGCCCTCTTCGAACAAGACCGTTACGATGGCGCAGCGACGGGAGATTTTCAAAGCCCAAGAAGATTTAGCCAAATCCATTCGCAGGCAGATTATCAACTTGAAGAAGGATGGCTCATCAAGAAAAAATGCAGCATATATCACCGCTCGCATATCCACCCTAAAACAACTTTGGGAAGAATTTGAGGCCAACCACTCAGACCTGGCGAAGGAAGTCGAGGAAGAACACCCTTATTTTAAAAACAATTTTTTTCAGCAAACCAAAGACGTTTACAATGAAGGGGTTGCCCTGCTCGACAAGTACGAAGAAAATCTAGCCACACTAGGAGAAAGTTTAGAGCAGCCAATAGCGCCAAAAGAGGACGAGACCACAGTTGCTGACAAGGAAGGACAGTTTCGAATAAGAAGGCTACAGATCAAGGTGAATTCACTCCAGAGCGACATTCAGGAAGTCTGGAATAGGTTGAATGAGGAATGCAGTAAAAGGTATTATGAATACAACATTAAGAATTTTAAGGATGATTGGGATGACATCAGAGCTCTAAACGAGGTGATACTATCCCACGGTAGCTACGACGACAAGGAGTTCCGTGAGACCAAGAAGATGGTCAACGAAATAGTTGTGGTCTTGTACCAACACATCCAGAATCAAGAGGTTCAAAGTGTCAAGGAACACAGCCATGCGAATACAGTGTTGCCTACTCTTAAAATTCCAGTTTTTGAAGGGACCTACGAATCATGGCCCAGCTTTCATAACATTTTTCGAAGAATTGTTCATGAAAATTCATGACTAAGTAAGGTGGAAAAAATGCATTACTTGAAGTCACAGTTACGAGGGGAAGCCAGCAAGTTAGTACAACACCTGGAGGCAACTGAAGCCAATTACAAGTCTGCATGATTCATTATAAGGAACAGATACGACAACACCAGGCTGCTACTTGCGAAGTATTTGGATGACATAGTCAACCAGGCAACCCTGTCAAACAAATCTGCAGAGGGGATCAAGAAACTCCATGACACAGCTGCAGAATGCCTAAGAGCAATTGAGAAATTAGGAATTGAAACGGCCACATGGGGGCCTATCATGTGTCATATAGTGACGGAAGTTGGACAAGGAAACCAACAGACTGTATGAGCAGTCACTAACGGCACCAAGAGAGGTGCAAAAATTCGAGCAGCTAATGAATTTTTTGGAAACAAGATTTCAGTCGCTGGAAGCTGTGCAAAGACGGAACAAACTCGAACCCAGAAAAAATGGAATTGGGAAACCATGGGAAAGTCACCAGAATCGGTGGGCAGTAAAGACGTACCATATTGCTGACCTATCGTGCTTCCCCTGCGGAGGATCACACAGCATCAAATCCTGCCCAAAATTCAACAATCTAAAAGTATCCAAACGTTGGGACTTTATAAAGAATAAAAAACTTTGTTCTAACTGCCTCAACCCTACAGGAAAATATAACCCCAGACACTTTTGCCCAGGGAAATGCAAGGTATGTAACAAAACACATTATTGGCTTCTGCACGGAGATTTTAGTAAACAGCAGCAGCAGCAGCCTCCCAAGGCCACGGCGGCGACTTCCAGTGCGACAGCAACCAATGAGAAAGAAAGCATTGTTGCAAACCTAGTAGGAAGACAGCATAGCAACGTTTTTCTGGCAACCGCCCTAATTAGAGTCAAGACATCGTCGGGGAATTTGGAGTACCTCAGAGCCCTAGTAGACTCCGGATCCCAGGCATCATTTATTACAAGATATGCAGCTGAAACGCTTGGTCTACCACAAGAAAAGGTGAGAATGCAAATTTCTGGTTTAGGCAAGAAAGGAGCAGGTACAGCCCGAGGACAAATAACTGTAAATCTACGTCCACGATTTCCAAGCAACTACACAACCACATGCATGATGCTGATCCTGCCACAGTTAACCAAGCCACTTCCAGAAGAACCAGTTGAAAACTATCAACTTCAGGACCATAAGAATTTGGTGTTGGCTGATCCACTATTCCATAAACCTGGACCAATAGACGTTATCCTAGGAGCAGACATCTACAAGGAAATAATTCTGGAAAAAGTACAAAAATTCAACGGAGGCCTCTTAGCTCAAAGCACGGAACTTGGATGGATCATCACGGAGAATGCAATAGCACCATCAGAAGAAAGGCAAATTCTTAGCATGGTCGCATGTGCTGCAGAAGATGAACAACTCACAAAACTTTGGGAAATTGAAGAAGTAGTACCAGAAAAGGTGATGTCCAATGAAGACAAAGAATGCGAAGAATTTTAGAGTTGCAACCACCAGAGAAATGCTGCTGGTACATATACTGTGAAAGGAACCAATAGAAAAGCTTGGAGATTCGAGAAAAAAGGCAATCGCGCGGTTCCTTCAACTAGAGAAGCGGTTAGAAGAAAATAAAGTTCTAGGTAAAGAATACAAAACATTCATGAAGGAATACTTAGAACTGGGACATATGAAACGCGTTCAACCAGGAGCCAATATACGACAATTTTACTTTATCCCTCATCAAGCGGTAGTGAAGGAAGACATCACAACCACGAAGTTAAGGGTAGTCTTTGATGCTAGTGAGAAGACCACTACTGGACTCAGCTTAAACCAGCCAATGACTGCTGGACCAAGATTGCAACAAGATTTGAAGCATATTCTCCTAAGGTGGAGGAAACACAAGTTTGTATTTTCAGCAGATATTGAAAAGATGTATCGTCAGATCAAGATAGCCGAAAGAGACCAAGACCTCCAAAGGATAGTATGGCGGTTTTCTCCAAAGGAGCCTATTCAAGAGTTTAAACTTACCACTGTAACTTATGGAACAACAGCAACACCATACCTGGCAATCCGTACCCTGTTGCAGCTGGCTGAAGATGAAAGACAAATATACCCAATGGCTGCAGAAGTAGCAACCAAGGACTTCTACGTGGATGATTTAATGTCGGGAACCGAGTCCATAGAAGAAGCAACGCATCTCCAAGTAAGTCTAATCAATATGTTAAAAAGTGGAGGGTTTACCCTTAGAAAATGGGCAAGCAACAGCGCAGCGCTTGCTGAAGAATTGCAAGATAACTTACAGGACAAGAACTTACTAGAGATCGTCGAAGGGGAAACAAGGGCCAGTATTAACTTTACAGCAACAAAACAGGAAATTATTACATCCGCAAAAGGAAAAGGAAACTTCAAGAAACAAATCCTACAGCTCAGCAAGTTCAGATGGAGAGGAGCATTAAAAAGCAAACAAATAAAACTTCAAAAACCATCAAGCCGCTCTCGGTCATCTTGTGTAACGTAGATGACTACGGCGTAATCAAGGAAAAAGCAAATACAGGCCAGTTCGAATATAAAACCAGCATGATGAGTAACAACCAAATTAAAGTCAATGTCAGCTTTTCTGAAGAGTACAGAAACTTGACAACAGTAATAAACGGCACTAGCATCGAATGGCACTCATACGAAAATAAAGCCATCAATAAAATCTACGAAATCCAATACATCAATAACATGAAAGTGAAAATAGAGGCATTAAGGAATAGCAAGCCTATTCCACAATGTAAAAGATGTCAAAGATGTGGACATACAAAGAAATTCTGTAGAAAACTCCAACTTGTGTTAAATGCGCAGAAGAACACTTAACTACAGCATGCTCAAAACCTAAAGACACACCTGCGAAGTGCGTCAACTGCTCTGAAGCACACCCAGCTAGCTACAGGGGCTGCACGATTGCAAAGGAGCTGCAGAAAAAAAGAAATGGTAGGGTTAATGCCAAAAAAATTACTCCCCAACAAAAACCAGCGTTATCTAAATACAGTTAGAACCGGAATATCTTACGCCAAAGTTACCCAACAAACATTAACTGAACTAACATCCTCAGCATCGTCAGAACCATCCATGATGCAGCTCATGCAAAATATGATGTAAACACTGGATCAAGTCAACGAAAGACTTAACAAGCTAGAAGCCAGAAGTATTGGAACCATACCCAAAAGTAAGATAATGAACCGACAAGCCTTACACATCGCCACATAGAAAGCCAACGGCATTCTAAACCAAAAACACTATTTTGAAGTTTTCCTGAACACTCAAGATATAGCTATACGGTATTCAACTCTGGGGCTGTGCCAGCGATTCTAACATCAAGTGCATCCAAACATTTCAGAACGAAGTACTGCGAAACATAGTGGATGCACCCTGGTATGATCTAATTATCTAAATGTATACAAAAAAGCACAGAGCAGATATTGAAGCCCGGAATAGTTTCTTGCAATATGGTAAAGTTAAGAGGGATAGAAGTTTGCCATTAGAAACCTTAGGATTGCTAAAATTATAAATTCTTTAATTTAATTAACGTTTTTGTTGTTCATATTTATATAGATCACCAGCACGGCTATGCACGGTTTTAATAGCCTTCAAAATGTCTAACGCCTTATTGCATACGTGGTACGAAGTCAGTCTAGCAAATGACGGTCAGTGGGTTTTCAGAAAGTGAAAATCATATTAATGATATTGGAAAATTATAAGGTCTAAAATGACCAAACTTTGTTGACCACCACCCCAGAGACCTATCGGCGCGGTAAGCTTCACTGTTGTGGTAGTTGACCACATGCTGGACAACACCCGCGCTCTAATCTCATTCCCTGCTACATGTGTGCCAAATATGCGGAGAGAGGTGGAGTAAAAAACATCCACGATCGCCAGGCATCTTCATACCAGAATTCATATTTTAAAAGAAAAGTGTCAAAAGTTCAGAATCAAATACCAATTGTCAAAATATCGCAAAAATTCAAGCCGTAGAATGGTCTCCCCGAATCATACTAAAACATCAAAGTTCAGGATCTATCCACTGTCTATCAAACCTGCAGTATCTCTAAGAATCGCGAGAATTCAACAATTATTGATAACACACAGCAGCACACACGTTCACTAAAAACGAATCAAGTATCGTAAATCGCAAACTTAAACGTAATCACAATAACTGAAAAGCAACACAATGTGTATTTTGCGAATGCAAACTTGCGACTAAGATAGTTGCCAATAAAATTGACATTTTGGGAGGGAGTAAAACTTCCTACCCACAGTAGTTATCGCGCTATGGCTATTTTTAGAAGCACTTATCTACTCCCAATTAACCCCCTTGGGGCGTCAATTCCGGAAAACCCTAACAATTGCTTGAGACAATTTGTTAAAAGAACTAATATGTCAACGTTGAACTTTCTATTTGCAGTATGTTAAGCCATTTTGCCGTCGGCATTAATTTAATTTACATTTCGCGCCTTTAGGGTAGCTTATTTATATTTAAAACCCGCCGGCATTAATTTGTTTTTGGCCGTCTCTCTTCATGCGCGCTGATTGGCGGACAGCTTTTGGCGGTTGAGACGCGCTTGGCTGGAATTGTTTTGGACGGTTTCTGGCAGTTAGTTAGAAGCCAGCTACAGTTTTGAACGTGTGTTTTGTTTGTGCAGTTTTCTGCTAGAAGGGTTTTGCAAGAGCGGCTTCGCCGCCCCTTTCGGCCCTTGGGAGTCGTCGGGTGGCGGCACAGCTTTTGTTTTGAGTGGACTGGTACCGCGTGGCATGGCTTTGGTTTCGCAGAAAGTTCGGTTCCATTAATTAGGCCGTGATTATTGTACTGTTACAGCGATTGTTGATATCGTGAATTTTTGTGACTTTGTTTGTTGAGACGTTGTCCAGCTGTACGTTTGACATTGTTTAGTGTGGGGGGCGTGAGTGTTCGTTGGAATGCCGAGAACGCAAGCCTTTGAGTCTCCAATTTTCCGCGGGGTCGCAGACCTCGATTAAGCGCCTTGTAGGCGGATTCTTCTCGTTAGGGGGACTCATTTAGCAGTGGTTTGTACCGGCGAAGCTGTTATGTCGTTCTGCCTCCCGTTTGCATTTCGCACTATTACATGTCAATGTGAAGATAAATCTCCATGCGTCCGGCTCACAGCCTTCCGCCAAGTTGTCACAGTATTTGCTTCCCGTCTCGTCCAAATATGCAGTATCTAGGGAGGCGGTCGCTACAGCGGCAAAGGACGTCAGTACCGCACAGCCAAGCTTTGTCAGGTATGGTCTGTATTACTTAATAACGTTTGTTCGTGCAGTTTGATATTGATACGGTGTGTTGCGTCGAATTAGCGAACAGTTGTGTTCTTTTACTGTCAGTTAAGATAACTTATTTGCATAGAACGTATTATTCATACCGCTTCACGAAATTATTGTTGGTTAGCGAACAGTTGTGTTTTTTTACTGTCAGTTAAAATAGCTTATTTGCATAGAACGTATTATTCATACCGCTTCACGAAATTATTGTTGTTTAGCGAACAGTTGTGTTCTTTTTTCAAAAAAGTAGGTCCATTGTTGCTGAACCGGCCTGCTGTCCAGATTACTGCCAAGTGTCGGTTAGAAGGTAGGCCCGCTTGATTTCCCGGTTTTTCTCTGGGTTTATCCTTATGTTTTCGTATGTCTTTCAAACCGGGTGGCGTCCAATTTAATTTTATTGTTATGTACCGCCCCTCTGGCCGTTGCCCTTAGGTGATCTCGTAAAGAACCCGAACTAGCTCCACTAAACTCTCAGCCGGCTTATCTTGTTGCGGCATGGGTAACGCCCTAGGAGAACTTTTGTCCCGATTTCGTCCATTACGGCACGCGCCGGCCGTTTCGTTTATGTATGAGCCGGTGCGGTGTCGTAAAGTCAGTTCAAGACCGTAACAAGTAGTTACCGTTTTTTGGCGATTTATAGAAAAACACATCCACTCTTGCTTGAGTGATGAGTTCTAAAAAGCCGAAAATGTTTTTATCCGATTTGTCAAAAAAAAAACATTTGGCTAATGTCAACTTTCTACCTGCAGTAGTTGCCGCTTTGTGGGGATCTTTAGTTTAACACATGCACCCCATTTAACCTATTTAAGGAAGCGAATTCCGAAAAACGCTGAAAACGGTTTGACCCGGTTTGTGAAAGGAACTAATATTCCTAATTTTAACTTTTTACCTGCAATGGTTCCCGCTCTGTAGCTATCTGTAAAAAACACATTCACTCCCCATTTCACCCCATTGGGGGTGAATTCCAAAAAATAGTTTAAAGCGATTTATCAGAAAACCTAATTACCCAAACTTTCTCGGTGGTCAATCAAGCGGATAACACTGCAGTCAATAAAAAACCATTATGGCCTCTTTTATACCCCTCGGGGTTAAAATTTCAGACAACTTCGTCTTAATGGTTGTCTACATAGTTAGTGGATAAAGCCTGTAAATTTAGGGTGGGCGGTGATGAGTCAGTCACGACAAACTCCTTTATATACAATACAGATTATCGATCTAATATATGGTATATTGTTAAAAAGATTACATACATAGTATATAATCTGTAAACCCGTATACCGTTTACACAGTGTCAATGTAGTTTTAAAAATTAACAATGTTGTAATACCGGTTGTTGACTCCTTTAAGAACTTATAGGTTTAACGTTAGATTCAGCTATACGTGTTAAAAATCACGTGTCAAAATGTCTGCGCAGAAAAATGAAGGCCCTCTTATGCAACAGTCTTGTTATATCACAGGTTTATTACTGCGATGTAGTATATCGACGGTGTTTGGATTCACAAGATACGAACACAATTCAAAAGCTCCAAAATGCATGTGTTCGACTTATCTTTGGAATACGTAAATATAACAGAATTTTCCAAAAGTTAGTAGATACTAACTCGCTAAATATGAAAAGCAGACGATTCCTGCACTACTTTACCTTGTATCGTAAAAGTTTACTCTATGAAACACCGTCAGGTTTATATATATTATAAAATAACGTGTCGGACGGATGCCAACAATCTGAATTTGAGGTTTATAGGCAATATCACTTTGCCAAGGTGCTACACTCAAATTGGAAAATGTCGTTTTGTCAATTTGGTTCAATGATCTGCCCAGAGATCTCAACCTGCCTGCAATAACAGTGTTTCAATTAGTTTCGTTTACATTATTAGAAGAGTTGATAGAGCAATATTTAATATTTAACTATGTATTATTTTGTTATATTTGTATATTTCCTATTTCAAATTTATTTATTTAAGCTGCGACCAACAGTTTCATGATCAATTACAGGTCAAAGCATGTCAGGTGTATGCTGTATGTAGCATGTGTTTGTGAATATTTATGGATAAAGGCATATTACTGTGGTTATTAATATTATTATTATTATTATTATTGTTATCAAATGTGAGCATGTAATATTAAGAATGTATTTTCTTTGTTTATTCCCATTTTACGCCATTACTGCATTAAAACATGTACTAAAATTGGTTTTGCATGGTTTCAAGTTACCGCTCGCGAGTAAATGTTTAACGCATTTTGTATATATATATATTACGTTACTGAAAGCGGGGAGTTGGAGCTGATTATCTATCGGACTTCTGCTTCTGTTCTGCCTTCAAGAGAGGAAGGAGGGATTCTATGACTAATACATCATCTTAGAAACTCTTCTTTCTCCTTTTGCAGATAGAAATTTTCGTCGAAACACCTCACCAAACGGAGACGCTTTTGGAAATGGGGTAAGTACAATAAAAACAACACTTCCACTTCTTACTCTTACCCAATTTTCGGAGGGCAAGGCTAACCACCTACTCGACTTATGGGTAGAAAGGGCTCATAGATCCACAAATGTGTTCAAACAAACAGTCCTCTACCCTAATGCAACAGGAAGAAGAAGAGAGCTTGCTACTAATCGTGGAATTATGGTATGGTGTGATTACGAGAAGGGAAGAAATATACTCCCAGAATTTCATGTTTCTGGGTCCAGGTGTTTACGCTGAGCGGTGATCAGGCAGTCAGGGCAAACTCTTTTATATACAATATAGATTATCGATCTAGTATATGGTATATTGTAAAAAGTTTTACATACATACATAATCTGTAACCCCTTATACCGTTTACAAAGTGTCAATGTAATTTTAAAAGTTAACAATGTTGCAATACCGGTTGTAGACTCCATTACGAACTTAAAGGTTTAACTTTATTCAGCTATACGTTTTAAAAAGCACATGCCAAAATGCACCCAGAAAGCTTACGGAAATCTGAAATCGATTTTTCAAAACCACCAGGTACATTTTTAACGCATAGAGTATATTGTTATGATACACGAGGCAGTGTAATCAAATACAATAAAGAAATATTTAAAACGAGTAAATTTGGAAGATTGCTATAATTAAATCTTGATGGGTGTTAAATTTTAAACATTATAAATAAATTTAATTGAGACAATGAGAGAGGAGATTTTGATATTAATTGAATAATAATTTAATGGTTACAGAAAATGTTAATAAAGTTCAAGCCAAGGTTACAATTGACAAATGTATTTGTTAGAATGATAAGAATCAAAAGCATGTAATAATAGAATTTTTAAAATAAATAAGTGTGAAATAAGAATTGTATCTAACATAAATGAAAATTTTGTTTAAATTAGTGATATAAACAACTCATAAAAACAGACATGTATTTTCTGAATTAAAGCATTTTGTAAAATAAAACTAGAGTTATACCTAAATTTGTATTATTTTGGTAAATACAAAAAGGTTTTAAACAAATCTGCGTGGTGAGATAAAATGAAAATGTTAATTGGAACTTATGGAGGTACATAATCGGTCAAGAGAATATACAAGTACAGTCAATTGGAAATAAACATGCAGAAGGTTATATTAATTGAATACATTTGGATTGGAAAGTATACAAGATATTATTGGAGATTCTTACAAGTAACTAATTCATTTGGATAAGCTGTAAGTGTTGCTGTAGACATCGGAATAGCTATAAAAAGGAACAAGGTTAGATTTGGAACTTCATAATATTGGAACTTACCAGAGGTTGAAAGCTTTGATGGTGACGTTTGCAAGGAGGAAGGATTGGATTCTGTAAGCAGTGCGTATAATATTCTGGATGGCTGCAGTCAAAGGGGTTCGCGTACCATCCTGGGTGCCACAATTTGAGGAGTGAGCAGTAAGTTTTGCAGTCTGATGATATTGGGATCCGTTGTTGGTTGGAGTTTGGCAGAAAAAGCAAGAGAAAGTATTAAGGTTTGTGTAAAGAGTTAATGAAAGTTTTTTTTAAATAACAATTAGTACAAGAAGGTGTTCAAATAGACTTGATTTATTACTTACTTAGGAGAATTGATTGATGTGTGTATCAAGATAATATACAATTGTCAATACCTGGCTTGATGAGTTTTGAAAATCGGTTTGACAGCAAATGTCATTAACTGTAATATTAAAATTCAATTAATAGAGACCTTGATTTGGCGAACCACCTGAGATAAGAGAACTTGATTTTAAAAAAGGAATTATTATTTAATTAGAAAGGGCATTGCATAATATAGGGCTAGTTCAAAGTGGAGCTTATATAGCCATTGTAATAAAGGGTGTTTTTTTAGAGGGATACAACTTTAAATTGAAATAAAACACAAAAAGATGTTTTTAATATCCATGAAATTGGCTTTATATGAAAGATAATTTTATGGCATTTATGTTTGAATATGATTTCGGGCATGTGACCGCCGCGGCTGGCGTGTACATGACGTAATCTGGAGGTCCAATTTTCACACACTCTTCGCAGTAAATCAGGCTGTATTTCGGCAATAACGCGTCGAATGTTGGCTTCCAAGTGCTCAATTGTTTCCGATTTATCGACGTAGACATGCGACTTTACATATCCTCAAAGAAAATAATCTAACGGCATCAAATCACACGAAAGAGGTGGCCAGTTAACAGATCCATTTCGTGGATCCTGACGCGTTTTCACAGTAGTTCACGATTTTAAACGTTCAATTTCACTCTGTACGAAAAAAACCATTTTGCGTTCATCTATCAATTTACGATATTGTGAATTTTATCTACTAATAACGAGCAAACGAGCAAACGAGCTACGTTGAGACAGATAACCTAAAATTTGAGATTATAGTCCTTTCATGAACCCAACTCATTATAAGAGGTCTTGTGTGCCGAGAGCTAGCGTAATCAGTATTGCAGTTAAATAAAATAGAAAGTGGGGCATCCAACCATTTTTATTTGTGCGATTAATTATTACAGTTTCAGTTTAACTAGCCGTAATTAACTGACAGGCAAAAGATGAGCCCAGTAACAAAATAAAAAAACTGAGAATTGTGTGTGTACTAGGATCTTTGCCCGTACATTTTAACTTATAATATTTTTATACCCAAAACAATAGTTTACAAACAGGAACCAGATAGGAGTACCTTTGCAAATTTATGTCGCCCAACGTCGAGCTAAAGGTGCATTTTAATTTATTAAGGTTGTCCCATTCAAAATAACACGGGAGCTTTTGCAATACATTAAGTTACTGAAAGCGGTGGGGTGGAGCTGATTACCTATCGGGCTTATGCTTCTGTCCTGAATTCAAGAGAGGGAGGAGGAATTCTAAAAGTAATAAATCATCTTACGAACTCGTTTTTCCTCTTTTGCAAGTCGACATTTTTATGTTACCAAACGGATAGGCTTTTGGAAACGGGATAAGTACAATAAAAACAACACTTCTACGTCTTACTCTAACCCGATTTTCGGAGGGCAAGGCTAGTCACCTACTGAACTAACAAGTAAAGAGGGCTCACAGATTCACAAAAATGTGGAATTAAACAGGCCACTACCCTAATGCAACAGGAAGAAGAGAGCTTGATACTACTAGTCAGAATATAGTATGGTGTGCTTACGCGCTGGGAAGGAATATACTCCCCGAATTTCATGTTTCTGGGTCCAGGGGTTTACGCTGGGCGGTGATAAGTCGGTCTGGACATACTCTTTTATATACAATATAGATTATCGATCTAATTTATGGTATATTGTTAAAATTTTACATACATACATAATCTATAACCCCTTATACTAACAATGTTGTAATACCGGTTGTAGACTCCATTAAGAACTTCAATCTTTAACGTTACATTCACCTATATGTTTTAAAAACCACGTGTCAAAATGCATGCAGATAGCTTACTGCAATCTGAAATCAATATTCAAAACCGCCAGGTGCTGAGCAGTGAATGTCCTCTTATGCAAGAGTCTGATTTTATCACAGGTCGATTACTGCGATGTAGTATATCGACCGTGTTTGGATTCACAAGATAAGAACACAATTCAAAAGCTCCAAAATGAATGTGTGCCACTTATCTTTGGAATACGTAAATATAACAGAATTTCTCACAAATTATTAGATACTGACTGACTAAATATGAGAAACAGTCGATTCTTTCACTATTTTACTTTGTATCCTGAAAGTTTACTCAATAAAACACCGCCATGTTTATTACTGTATAATAAAATAACGTTTCGGACAGATGCTCACAATCTGAATTTGGGGTTTAGAGGCAATATCACTTTGCCAAGGCACTGCACTCAAATTGGGAAATGCCGTTTTGTCTATAACATGTTAATTTGGTTCAATGATCTGCTCAGAGATCTCAAATTGCCGGTAATACTAGGGTTTGGGTGACAAGAAGGAGGAAAAGTTAAGGGTAAACATGCAGTTATTTTTATATTTATATAGATTTAAATGGTAGAGCAGCTCACAGTTTACTGTTAACCGAACTTCTCCTTAGTTACTAAGATGATGGTAAGGAAGTTTATTAAAACAAGGTAAAACTTATTAAACATTTTTTGATTTATTTGTGAGTTTTAGTTAGTTTCGTTTACATTTATTAGAATAGTTGATAGAGCAATATTTAATAATTAAGTTTGTATTATATCGTTATATTTTTGTATTTGTGGTAATAAAAGCTTGTTACTAGTACTATTATTATTATTATTCTAAATAATGACGAAATGAGCTTGTCATTGTAAGAATGTATTTCGTTTGTTTATTCCCATTTTACTCCACGAACTAAAATTAGTTTTGCATGGTTTCCAGTTACCGCTCGTGAGTACAGGTTGAACGCATAAAGTATATATATTGCAATGGTCTTAGGCCCTACAACTCAACTCTGATAGCATTGCCAAATTAATGGGCATTTCACTAAAGCTCAGGGTGGGGTATTTTATATAACTGGAAGGCTAAAACTTGAATTTAACAGAATGAATGCATTTGTAAAGTGATGCCAGTAATAGCAGAGTATTTAAATAAAGAACGTAATAAGCAAAGCTCAATTCTCACAGGAATTTAAGTTGACTGTAAGATCAATTTAAAATGAGAGGTTTATGCAAAGGTAATAGCCAAACTAAAAGAGATTAATAATTACAAAAAGGATTGCAAAGGCAATTAAATGAAGAGTAGAATTCAAGTAAAGTTAGACAGTGAAATTTTGTCAAGGCTTTAAAAGAAAGGTATAAGAAGCTAGATAAACCAATAAACATTGCAACGAGTAGCTAAGAATGCAGGCATTAAGGCATGTAACGGAAATTGTAGGACTCAGCAAGAGAGAGTACAAAGCGAAGAAAAGCAGACAACAGATGGACCAAAAATAGTCTGTAAAAGTAGACAAGTGAATTCGAAGAAAGCCTTGGTGCAGGAAGTACTCTAACTTAAATAATCAGTGCAGTGAAGCGTGTGAACCATTAAAAGCAATAAATAAATAACGTGCAGTGACGCAAAGACACGGTTAATTAGTTATAAATGTAAACAATTATATTAAGGATAAGAATTTTGTAAATAGTTTTAGTTGTAAGCAAATTTAGTATTAAAAGTAATCAATTTGAGCTTGGTCAAAATTCGTTTTTGTATTAATATTCCACTTGCAATTGTTTATGACGGATTTTCGAGGAGAACAAAAGAATAAATTGTAAGAATTATTTGTGTTGAAATGTGCTACACTTTAAACGAATTTTTCACGTAATAAATAAACAGTTATCAGCATAAAAAGTATACATTTTTACTGAGTGCATGTCCAAGGTGTTGTGGTAGTATTGGCAGTAATTTCCACCACAAAAAATCTGGTGTGATACACTCACACAACTTCCTTTTACAGTGATCTTACAATTAGTCAAAAATTGCATTTTTAATTTTTAACCATTTGTTAAAAATTTTCAAAAATTACAAATTCTACCAAAACGGTACAAAATCGAGTGTTAGTTGAAGAGACAAATTTTCTCTAGAATTTTAAGGTGAATTCAAAAATGTAATAATATACCGGGTGTTTTATTTAAAATAGGAGTTAATAAAAAAAATAGAAAAAAAAAACAAAAGAAACCCACTTTAGAAGTATTCAACTGGAAAATCACCTATCTCACATCAATACACATTAAAAATGTAAGAAAAATGTAAAGTTTAAAAAAAATCGTTAGATCCGTTTTTGAAAAAACCGAAAAAAACTGAAAAATCACAAGAGTAAACACCTACTTCCGGTTATGCGATTTTCTTCAAAAGCTTGCTGTCTCATCTACATAGTACACAAAACTTATATATGAAGTTTCAACGCCATACCTCTTTTCGTTTTTGAGATATTCTGTTCACAGACAGACACACACACACACAGACACACACACAGACAGACCAATGAAAAAAAATATGTTTTTTGGGATCAGGGGACTCTAAAACGTGAAGATCCGTTGAAAACTCAATTTCGAATTTTTGGGGTGAATCCAATACTTCCTTTACAGTAAAAGGAAGTAAAAAGTAAAATCTTCTTCGAAGCTCCGTTACGATAACCTAGCAGCCGATGCAGCACAAGTTCCGATCTCTGCGTGGATCCAAGCGAGTCAACACAGCCCAGAGGGGAAGGTTTCAGGTCAAAGAGCAGCCTTCTAAGAACGTGTCTCAGGAGTTTCATCAGGATCAGCCCCATAACAGCCCAAGAATTGCATCAGCGTCTCCTACAAGTTCCCGATTCAAGATCGGTAGAGAACAGGTACCCTTTTTGGCTAAAACTAGCTATGTTAGGCCCGTGAAAGTTATGTGTATGTAAGAAGAGTCAATACTTAAGACAATCCAAGCACTTTCAGTGGCGGTAAAGCAAGTGCAGCTCGCAATATAGGGCGAGTCCATAATTTGAGGTTAGGCGAAGTTTAAACCCAAGCGACGCCACGAAAAACAAATGAAAATTTGCCCACGTCTCTTCGACGGGATCGACAGTCAAGTGCTAGAAAAACAAATGACAATTAATGCCGCCAAAACACCCGTATTCAAATTATTACCGGTAGAAACTTTGATAAATTTCACTCTGTTTTTAAGTCACTGACCGCTAACTTGCCAGCGGGATCCATTTTGGTGTAGCATTTGACCTAATTTCGAATATTTGCTTATGGGCATTAGAGCTAAGACGGAAAACAGATCCGTACTCAAATAATTTGAAAAATTACACATTCAACCGGGAACCCAACTGAGATGAGTGATTACTTTACCAATATGAGCTAGCGTTTATTTATCAATACTTGCAGGTAAATGGAATATAATAAAGGGCATACAACCATTTATTCTGACAAGTCAAGTAAATGCAACTCACTTTTAATCTTCCTAAAATTTTATAGTACAAACAAAATTTTGCATGGTAACTCTAATCAACAATTAATTAATTAATAAGTTAAACCAAGAGCACAACCATAGGAATATATTACGTCACAGAAAGCGGTGAGTTGGAGCTGATTACCTATGGGACTTCTGCTTCTGTTCTGTCTTCAAAAGAGGGAGGACGAATTCTAAGAGTAATAAATCATCTTAGGAACTCGCCTTTCTTCTTTTGCAAGTGGAAATTTTTATCGAAACCCCTCACCAAACGGATACGCTTTTGGAAATGGGGTAAGTACAATAAAAACAACACTTATACTTAATCTTACTCCATTTTCGGGGGACAAGGCTCACCACCTACTCGAGTTACGGGTAAAGAAGGCTCCTCAAATGATCCACAAATGTGTGGAATTAAACAGGCTATTACCCTAATGCAGGAGCTATGTATTATGTTGTTGTATTCTTATATTTATGGAAATAAAGGCATATTACTATTACTGTTATTATTATTATCTTCAATAACGGCGAAATGAGCTTATCATAGTAAAAATATGTTTCCTTTGTATATCCCCTTTTTATGACATGAATTCATTAGACCATATACAAAATTTGGTTTTGCATGGTTTCAAGTTACCTCTCGCGAATACATTTTGAACGAATAGAGTATATATTGAGATGGTTTTGTGCTCTCAACAATTCTGCTAGCCAATTGAACTAGAATGCATTAAAAATCAAACCGAGGCACAGAATTATTTTAATTATTGCAAGCTTAGCTTACTTTCATTGAGATAAATGCACTGATGTGTGCAGGTGAGTTATGTTCGTGGGCTCAGATTTGACGAGGTTTTGGAAGTGCAAATGCAGTTAGATTGTATTTGACGATTGTAGCATTAACGTTTGCAGTATTATGTTTGTTACTGTACAAAATGGTTTGCATAAGTACAAAGTATAAGTAATATAGTGGTCAGAGAGCTAGGACCAAAATGGCAAAGTAACTGAATCGTATAGCAATGCAGTACGAGAATTAGAAACATTGTAAGAAGCAACCGACAAGAAATATTGCAAAAGAGCAACCTACGAATGGCATAAAATAGAACGGAAGACATTATTAAGTGCATTTAAATCTACAGAACATAAGAGTGCCTATAAAAACACAGTGATATAGCAAAGTTCAGTGTAGTGCATTCTAACCTAACAAAAAAAAACTTAACCAATAAGAATTATTAGTGTTATCAAAACCTTATTCTATAAGTTAATTTGAAGTATCAAACCTTATTTCCTTAAACAATTGTGGTGAGATGTTGTTATGATACCAGATTGTTTCTTGTTTAACAGCCACTCGAGAGAGCTTAATTATTGCCGAAGCTGTTAGCATTGTGTCACTTCAACTCCCATAAAAAGGTTGAATTTGTTAATAAGACGTATCCAGTTTAGTACAAGTGTTGGTTTTATTTCACCATTAAAGTGTGGGGCACAATTAGAACCAGTGTGCCAGTAGTAAAGTGCTGTATTTCGTCTTCGACAGAACAAGGCAGGTGGCGATCCAAGTAAGGGCTACGTTTTGGGAGTCGATACCACAACAGGAGCAGGTTGGAGCCAAAGTTGGTGCCTCCAACGCCTAGAGGGGCCCTTCACGCAAATCATCAGGAAAGAATCCGAGACACCAGGCGTTTTGCAGAGAAGAAAACGAGTTGGCGTTCCCGGAGAAGTGTAGCTGCATCGAAGTTTCAATAAAAACCAGGTATTTCACAAATTCCATCGTCAAAAGCTAATTTATATTGCTGGAGCTTGCAAGATTGGGGTTTCCACTACACATTGCCGCAGTTTTCGAATGTTCAGAAGATTCGAGAAAAAAGGCGTCAGTAGAAATTGTAGAAATTATAAGAAAAATTGTCCATCCGTTTGCAATTAAAAACAAATGAAAGTTAGCGTCAGTTTACGTCATGAGATAACAAAAGCCGGTAGCACTGTTGCTATGCGAGATGAAATATTGCATACCTGTGGTAATTTTGCTGTTTTTGGCATCGATTTAAATAAATTATTAGGATTTGTACAAGGGCGCACTGTTTCGTGTTGTATGTTATACTTTGAGGTTAGCTACGTCAGATCTAGCTTTGGTGCGTGCGCAAGTAAGATCCTAGTGAAATCGGAGCTACTGAAATTAATTTGCTCTACCAGTACTTATATTGAATTTAGCAATCCAACCCCGAGACAGAGTTTGATATTCACCGGAGCAGCCGATAATTATTGCAGAAATTAAAATAGAATAAGGGCACCAAAATCATTTATTTTTGCAGTAGCAACTAGCATGTTTTATAAGCCTAAAATCGAGCACGGGCAGCGATATTTTTATTGAAATACGTGAAACTAGGACCACCCTTTTTCTAATCATATTTCTTTTATTAAAGGCAACTTTGCCTAAGTAGGGGTCTAATTCATAGTAATATATTACGTTATCGAAAGCGGTGAGTTGGAGCTGATTACCTATCTGACTTCTGCTTCTGTTTTGCCTTCAAGAAAGGGAGGAGTCATTCTAAGAGTAATAAATAATCTTAGTTGTTCCTCTTCTTTCTTTTGCAAGTGGGAATTTTCATCGGAACCCCTCACCAAACGGATACGCTTTTGGAAATGGGGTAAGTACAATAAATACAACTTCTACTTCTTACTGTTACCCGATTTCCGGAGGGCAAGGCTAGCCACCTACTCGACTTACGGGTAAAGATTGGTCATAAATCCACAAATGTGTGGTACCAAATAGGCCACTACCCTAACGCAACAGGAAGAAGAACAGTGCTTGCTACTAATCGTGGTGGGTATATAGTATGGTGTGCTTACGGGCATGGAAGGAATATACTCCCTGCATTTCATGTTTCTGGGTCCAAGGGTTTTATTAAAAATTATTTACAATAAATAATTCAATACGTTTGCTCTGCCACTTCATTTCTACACTGCCCCGGTAGGTTTTCCGCAACAATAGACATACAAGGATACCTAAGTAATTAAAAGCTAGCTACAAACATAGACTGCAGAATATTTTACAGTTATATAGTTAAATAAAATTCATCCCTTCAATAGTCCACCATCTTCTGCAGTGAAGCATGATCAACGAATGCAGCATAGATACACTAGAAACAAAATGTAGTTTAAATCAGTTTATTTAAAAATAAACGTTGAGATTACTCACCTCCTGTAATAGAAATTGCAACGGTAAAGGTAAAATTTATTCCTATAGTCAATGTCCGCTACCCTCTAAAGTAAACAGTAAAAGTAAAATCCCATCTCTTCAATAGTCTGCGCTATCATCTGAAGTGAAGCACGATCAACGAATGCAGCATAGCATAAGCTCACTAGAAACAAAAATAAACTGGAATTACTTACTTCTAATGGAAACGAACCAGCAGCGATAAACAGCAATAGGTAGCAGTCGGTAGTACCTACATCTTTGATGTCTTGGAAGCCTGTGGAAGGCCTTCACGAGTCCACATTTCAACTAGCCAAAAGTAAAAAAATAAAGAAGTTATTTTTCAGCTCTTAACGGTAACGCAGAACATTAACTTTTTCTTGAAAGTTTGGAGCGTGGCTACTACAAATTTAATCAAACAAAAACACAAGGAGGTTGAAGCAAAATTGCCGTTGAGATAAAATTCCCATCGACTTTAACCGGGCAGTTTTATGGAAACAGGCCACTCCATTTGCTTTGTATATATACAAATTACAAAACTTTGTAGTATAGCAAGTTTTTAATTACTTACCCTTCCATGTAGACGTAGCTGAAACGACCGCTTCTAAAGTGGGGACCAGGCAGTAGGGTTGCCAAATGATCTTTAACGATTTTGAAAACTAGGATGGTCAATTCTAGAAGCCTACTTTGCAGACTTCAACAAAACTGGAGCTTTTGCGGGACCTTTAATTTTTTTATGTATACATGGGGCCTTTTTGAACGGCCACCAGAAATTTCTAGTCCCCTAAGGACGAGGGCCGATTACTAATTAAAATCATAGAAATTAATCACCGGGCTCTCTACTAGAATTGACCATACTAGTTTTCAAATGCACATTCTTCTGTTGGTTCCGGAGCCTCTGAATTTTTTTACTTGTCCCAGAAAAAATATTATTCGGCCGTTGGTAACTAAATTATTTTACAGCTCAAAGCTACATCCTTTATTGTTTATGCTAGTTCGCAATTCCATGAGGTGTAATTTTGAATCCGTAAGTAAAAGCAATTTTAAAACTAGACTAAACTATAATAGGGCATCTAGTGTAAGAAATAGGTAAGGAATGCAGCCAAAATTACTGGATTCAATAGTTAGAAATTTGGCACGCATGCCTTAGGTGGTGGATTCGGAAGGGCCGGAGCCCCAGGCGATGGCATTTCCAGGCTCGCTCGTTATTAATTTTTGGCCAAAATGCCGCAGGAAGTTTGAAAGCTAGTATTGTCAATAATGCTATACCTGATGTAATTGCGTACATGCACTTCCCAGAAAAATTCTTCGGACTTTTAGTAGATGCTGCTAGAAATCAAAACTGCCTTTGCAGTGGATATCATCATGCCACGAACGAAGCTGATGGAGCCTAAGGATTCTGTAGCGACTGGAATACAAATTCGGTTTTCAAGACACTTTTTCGAAAACAACCCCTCCAAATTGTACAAATTGTGCGAATTTTTCCCTACAACACAAGATCGTTGCCTCCACAGTGCAACTCAAGGCGTGTAGACCAATATTTAAATATATCGGCTACAAAACCAACCCCAATATCCCTACGCTGAAGCTGTTGCTGTAAGCAATTAAAAAGTTTGCAAATGACGAGCTTTTCAAAGAACCTCAGCAACTTTCGCCTGTGTATGCTCTAGCGGTATACTGTCGATGCTATGTCTCCTTTGATAAAAGGAACTTTCAGAAAAAAGGGGCAAGTGCGGCATTAGCAGAGGCAGTGTACCGTTATTTATTTGACGAGTATGGCACACCGGCTTTTAGATCGACCCTTGTTTAAAACATTATACGATGGCATTCGTCAGTATGCATTTTCTAAGGACAATATCGACCGTTTTGCCATTAGGGTTATTGATACGGCATTAACCTCTGGGTCAACTGAGCATGTGCCGGTATGTAAACCAGCACATAAAATGGTGAAGCATTTAAAGTCAACACCTGCTCCATATCCATATGTGCTCCGGTTTTCCGAAGAAGATGATCTCTCTCGTGTTCCGATACCAGATGAAGCCGGTCCTTCTCGTGTTCAGACTCTAGATGAATGGTGTAAGTATGGATAAGTCCAGGTTCAGTTCCAGTAATTAGGTCCGTCCATCTGTACGTACGAATGAGTCCAGTTCCAGTGATGGAGCCGGTCCATCTGATGCACGTATGGACGATGCCAGTTCGAGTGATGAGGCGGTGGCAACAGAGGGGCTTACGGATCTCTCTGTTGCTGATTCACTAAGGGCTTCTCCAGAATGTGTGCAAGTGCCTGCCAAGGCCTTGACCTTGAAGGTATGGGTCATGGTAAAAGGCAGTGGTTATTAACCAGCTAAAATTGTGAAGGACAACGACAAACGCTTTTTCACTATTACCTTTTATAATGATATCAATAACTATAAAATTGGCAGAAACAGGTTTATCCTTTGGAAACGGCCAAACCTCAAGACTTTCATAAAATTGTACAGAAGAAGTTATTCGGCAATTTTGAGAGTGTGAAGAACGCCTATGAGCAAGCCTTAGCTGATTCATAATTTATTGAGCTATCGTTTCTTTTTCCGATATCTTTTGTAACATGTGAGCAAACGAAAATGAAATCAAGCTTGGCTTTGAAATATTTGTTTTATGAATAATATGTTGGTAACACTGTAAGTCTATGTCAAATTCGCGGTTAGCAGGTTAGGGTTTGCGTCAGTTTTTAAACAGACTGACGCAAAACCTAACCTGCTAACCTCGAATTTGACATAGACTTACAGTGTCACCAACATATTATCCATAAAACAAATTATTTAGGCCTCCAGGCGTTGCAGTTAGGTTTTTGGTAAAAGCGAGGGTCGCGTTAAGATAGAAAAGGTGAGCCGCCTGCCCAATATCGAAGACAGCGAAAAAGACGCGCGAAACAATTGCGAGCGTAAGCGTGTTCCTGAGCTCTGGCGCGTCGCGTCAAATATTGCCGGCCCTGTCGTGTTCTTAATGTTAATCGTGTGTATGAAAAACTGTTCTGCTAAATAAAGAATGTATGTGCAAAAGATCTTCGAGAATTCCATCTACAAGTAACGCTTCGCATAGGCGGCAGGAGGGACGCGAGAGAAGCAGCCGTAATTAAAGGTAGGTGGCAATATACTTTCTAATTGTTGCGCGTACCCTCGCCATAAATAATTTGGTAGCTCTCGACTAAATCAAAATTACAGTCCAGTGCTGCTATCGTAGTCACACAAATATTTCAAAGCCAAGCTTGATTTTATTTTCGTTTGCTCACATGTTATATATTGTATTATATTGTAAATATGTTTATTTGATTTAGCTGAATTATGAGATTTTGCAGATAATGCGTACAATATCGTTTTTTCGCCTCCTTTTCTATAAAAACATTTCTTATGTATTATATTGTAAATATGTTTATTTGATTTATGTGTAGAAATGTATGTTTTTTGTGTAACTTATTCCAATTTTAGTTTTGCGTTTCTTTGTTGAAGCAACATGAAAATGATTAAATGTATTATGTATATTGTAAATATGTTTTTGATATAGTACATTTTTTTAATAATTTATTTGAATTTGTACATAGGTAGTATAAAATAAATGTTTTTCTTATTAATTTGTTTTGTTGGTGGCCGTTCAGGAAGATCCAATGTACACGTAAAAAAATTCAGGGGCTCCGGAAACCAGTGCAGAATGTGTGGGGCCCCGCGAGAGCCGGCCGCCGCCGCAGTTTGTGCAGAGGTCCGCCCTAGAAATTCTCACCCCCTTACCAAAGGTTCTCATTTAATTTTAAATCATTGTGCAGAAGGTATTGCTGCATAGATACAGCTCCCGCATCGTAACTTTAAAATTTTCACGCAGCCAGCTGTCGGGTGCCATCGCATCACATCGTGCACTTCGGTTGCTTCCAAGACCACTCACTATTCGCTGGTGCGTCACTGCTGAACATTCACCCTAAAAATCTGACGCCAAATAAGTTTACACTTGACCCTTGCGTCTTTAAACTCTACTATTGTTATATAGGCTTGTTTTCTGCAAATAGTGTTGCCTCAATTGTTTTATTTGCAAGAACTATTGTAGATTAAATTATGTATAAATTATATTAAAAATAAAAAGTACGGGTTTTTAAATGGTTTTAAATGCGTAAACAATGGAGGACATCCGAAATTCTAGACTGTATCGAGGCTTAATTAACAATTCATAACGTTTAATTAATCAGTTACAAAAATAAAATAAAAAAGTTCACTCAGATACCATCTCTAGGCGTTTCTTTTTGTGGAAGCTGGAAATTCTCGGATGATCTTCGTTTTCCTGTGCGGTTTTATCTTCCAATTCCTCCTCGTTTTCTCTTGTATTAGCAGCCTTTTCTTTTAAAATTTTATAAACAGACACAACGAAAACTCCGGTTGCGGCAGACGCATGTTTTTGTTCTGTTTCTGATGAATTGGTAATGTCAATTCCCTTATTAACAATCGCCTTTAGAAACTCGTACACTTTAAACACCACTTCGAGAGTCTGAGAACGTAGTCCTTTTCCACTACCCAATTTGGACATCGCGATAAAAATATAACACTAAACACTTAAAATAACTTCTGCCAAAATAACGGCTTGTGTAAGTTCGAAACTAAAAGGAAAACTGATAAACTGAACAATAAATAACTTTGACAGTTGGCAGTTTATAATTAAAATTTTCATTCCTATTACTGTATTACTGCCGTAAAGTACATTTTTGACCGAATATAAGAGGTAAGCATTAATAAATCATCAATAAACTATTCTACCTAAGATAACCAATTAGCTACAATTTCACTAAACATTAAATACTTAGATAACATATTTGCTTTTAATTATAATGAGAAATTTTATTGCAATTTTGTACAACACCTAATTACCCACCAACCATCTTATTATCGACGAATTGATTCGCTCTTTTTAAATGTACAACTTGTGTTTTAAATGAAGAATATAAATTTAACAGTAGATGCATATTTTTAAATTTTACATAAGAACAAGAGCGAATGCATTCCCATAATAATGAAACACGTTCTTAATCTTATATTCCTATTCCTTTCGTACCGTTGGCGCTGCTGTGCTGCTGAAACTGAGCGCTTTCAAAGATATGTACTTTTAGCGCGGAGTGTACGCTTACCCCTACACTGTATCGTAGTGATGGACGAAGTGCAACTTTTTCTAAGGTTACGGTGCAAGAGCTGTTAGTTAACTTGACTGATTTCAATAAATTTGAAAAAAAGCAAGTAAAGAAGTATAAAATCAGGTATCAGTCACATCTATTCTTAATTGTTTGTTACTGTCTACTTAAAATGTATCATCTTTCTTACTTCAAGATGTTATATAATAAGCACGTGTTATATTATGAATAGACAATGGTCTCCTGTGTAAAACTGCAAGCTTGCAACCTTGAACAATAATAGCTTCTTTATATGAACTGTAAGTCTGCAACCTTGAACGCACGTGGCTTCCTGTCTCACGCTCCCTTTTAGAGATAACGCTTATCTTAGCTGATTAGGCATAGTATATATACTAGTAGCTTGCACCTCTAAGTTAAGCTCCAGTCAGTCGATAAGTTCCATTGTGTTCGTATCATAGCTAGATGTAAGAAATTGTCCGGCGGCTAGCTGTGTGCTTCCAATGTTATATTTCATTGTAAAATAAAAATAAACGTTTTTTAAAAAGTCGTTTCGGCGGCCTTTTAATAAAACTGGCGCAGTCGGTAGGATTTGTGGAGGAAAACCTGGAAAACTACAAACATCGAGTCGACCAGCAACTTTCCTTGAGGTTCAGCTCTTTGCCGCAAATCGAAACCTACCACCCAGCGGATCTTCGGACATCTCCAACAGGGACAAACATCGCCCGATCGTGAGAAGCGCCCGTCGACCCAGCTCCTGCTCCTCCGTGGTTATTGGAACCATCTGGTCATTGGGACCACTCTTGATCATTGGGATCAGTCTCTGGTATTGGCAACGTCAACAACGACGACCCCAGGACAACTTTTGGATAACGCTCTAGCGCAAAGCTGGACTATCCAAGTCGGACTTCAGGACCTCTGTGCAGGCCAGCCGACATCAATAGGATCGACGCATCCTTTTTGAAGACAACAGGACGTAGCTTGATCGCACGCCGTTCGTCAATTTTAACGCACAATGTAAGTGCATATTTTTATAATAATTTTCAAGCTTTAGAGAAAAAGCAAAGGTATATTTTTATAATAATTTTCAAAGCTTTAGAGAAAAAGCAAAGGTATATTTTATAAATAATAAATTTCAAGCTTTAGAGAAAAAGCAAAGGTATATTTTAAAGGCAACAAAGTAACGACTATTAAAGCGTTCGCCTAAGTAATAATTTTTAAGTTTTAAAGAAAAAGCAAAATAATTAATTTCAAAGGCAACAAAGTAACGTAATATAATTTTCAAATGTAATAATTATTAAAGCGTTCGCCTAAACAACAAAGTAAAAATTTCAAAGGCAACAAAGTAACGTAATATAATTTTCAAAAGTGATAATTATTAAAGCGTTCGCCTAAAACAACAAAGTTAACTAATATAAAGTTTTAAAAATTATATTAACATAGTTTTAATTATTTATATTATAAGTACCCTACGCACACCTGTTAAATGTAAGATTCCTAACAAGGTATTAGAAAAACCCCCTAGTCAGTAAATTGTTTACTAACATAAAACAAAATTAAAAATCAAGTGAAATAAATAAAGTAAAATTAATTTTTGTCAACAAAATTTTTATGTTAAAGGAAATCTTGAATCATTAGGTAAAACACTTATAATTATATTTTGAAACAATTGTAAAAATTTTATGTCACGAGATAGATCACGCTCACCAAGGAATTCTATCCCTAGAATTTTATTTTTAAATAATTGTAACAACATTAGCAACCCAAATATGGTTGATCAAAACGCATCATTGTTTCCCCCACATTTTAACGTAGCTTTACTAAATGAAATTCCCACATATGATGGTAATCAAGCCACTCTTTCGGAATTTATCAGATCCGCAGAAATCATTGCAACTAAATTTTGCACAGAAAATTCAAACGATTATATCAACCAAATAATTTTGAATTCGATAAGGAATAAATTAAAAGGTCAAGCGTTAGAAGTAATTACAGGTTACGAGTATGATACTTGGAAAGACTTAAAAAATGTCTTAATTGAAAATTTTGGTGACCAAAGGTCAGAATTGAATCTCTTAATTGATTTAACTAAATTAAAACAGAATAAAGACTCTCCCATAGAATTTTTCAATAAAGTTAGAACTCATTTAGCTATTTATAATTCAAAAGTTTCTCTGAGTCAAGAATCAAAAGATATTATCACTTATAAATTAAAGGCTAACAAAGATTTAGCACTTCGCACTTTTACAAGTGGACTAAATGAAAATTTAGGAAGCTTCGTAAGAAGTAGAAACCCAACTTCACTAGAACAAGCCTTAAGCATAGTAAAAGAAGAAATTGATATCAGATATTCTCAAAATCAAAATAATTTTCAAAGTCAAAAATTAAATAAATCAAATTTAACTTCCAATATTCAAACAAGAAATTCATATAAACCTAAATTTAATAACCCAAATTTTATGCAAAGACCATTCCAACAAAATCGAAATAATTTTAATCAAAATCCCAACTATTTTAAAAGTCCAACGAATTTTAACAATCCTAATAATTCTAGAATAACTCGAAATTCAAGCTTTAATGCATTTGCACCAAAACCAAATTTTTCACCAACAAATAAACCAGAACCTATGGACTTTAGCACTATAAAAAGACCAGCTACTCAACAATCAAATTTCCCTAATAAATATCGAGCAAACTCTCAAAATGTTAATAGAACTTTTAATCATTTAAATTACCATCAAGAAAAACCTCCGGATGAATATGAAGACTTAACCGAAGATTTATTTGAAAATGGAGAATTTTCAACTCCAGAAAATTTTAACGAAAACCTTCAGGAATATTTTGACCCTGACAATTTTCAAGATACAACTGAAAATTACGAATCACAAGATTTAGACTATACTTACGATTATTTCGAATATCCAGATCCAAACGATACTGTAAATTTTCATTAAGAGCCTCGGAAAAGAATATTTTAACTTTTAATATAAATCCAAAATCAAACCTTCCTTATATTATAATTCCCGCCACCGGCGATAAATTATTAATTGATACAGGTAGCTCACAAACAATAATTTCTCCAGAATTTGTACAACAACATTTTCCAAATTATATTTATGAAACAGAATTCGAGATAATTACATCTCATGGAATTTCTCAACATAACTTAATTGCAGATTTACCAATCCCCAGTCTTTTTTATGAAAACGGAACACATACATGTTATTTATATAATTTTAACCCAGACTATATAGGACTTATTGGATCCGACTTATTTTCAAAATTATCCGCACGAATAGATTATAAATGGATGCATATTCAGACAGAAAGAGCTACGATACCATTTTATTATAACCCGTAAAATTTATCAGCATAAAAAAAATGAAACTAAAATAACTCCAAAATTAAAATTTAATGAAAAAGGCATGACTAAGCCTTCAGCAATTGAAACCATACAATAATCAATTTAAAACAAGCGTAATTAATACTTTAAATGAAATACAAGAAATTAATATTTATAATCCTTAATCTTATAAAAATAAAAATTATGAGCTCAACAAAAATCAGTCTATCAGACTTAACAACTTTAATATAAAAACTTCAAACATTAAAAGTATTTTAGATAATTATTTTAAATAACAATTTAAAAAAAAAAACAATTTAAGACTAAAACCAATGCACATATAATTTCAAAACTGACGAAAAGTCAATTCATAAGGTTTAGTAATTCAAACATAAATTTGTAAAATATTTAGATTATATAATCTACTACTTTAGAAGGAATAAAATCAGATTCATTTAAAAATTCAACAATCAAAATTTCCAGCACTTAAAAATCGAAATAAAATCATTTTTAACCAAATAGTCTATTAAAGAACATTTATCAAAAATTTTGCCAAAATAACTAAATTTTTAACCGTGTGTTTAAAGAAAGAAATAAGATTGTACACACCCCTGAATTTTTGAAAAACTTTAAGTATTGCAAATAAATTTTAATATATAAACCAGTAACTTCAAATATCAAAAGTATTTTTTTTTAAATAATATCTTAAGAAAAAACTTAAGACTGAAATCATTTAAATCAGAAAAAACTCAAATAAAAATTATACTTAACAAACAAACAAGACCTAAGCTTGTATCAATCTAGTATTTACAATTTTAATAATCACAATATTTCTCGCGTTAAAACTAAAATGTTCACAGCAACATACCTTTATAATTGATATTGCTAAAGGAAAACAAAGAAAAACCTTTACAACCATTTAAAATTAAAACCAATTCAGAAAGATCAAACATTTCAATTAAACGAAAAAGTATTATTTAAAATAAATTTCAGAAGTAAAGATAAAATTTAAAATTAAAACCAATTCGGAAAAATCAAACATTCCAATTAAATGAAAAAATATTTGTTAAAACTAATTTCAGAAGTAAAATTGAAATTCAAAATTAAATCTAATTTTTTTAAAAATATGGAAATATAAAACACCCTGACTAAAAGGAACTATTGCTCTCTCTTTTTCAGGATTACTACCCTCTTCATCGCCTGTACCCTGCTGACTCAATCATTAGTTATACAGAGCGATATTATTATTAAAAATTTAAAAGATAATCCTGGATTATATCCCTTAAACTTAGGAAACGTAGTGCTTAAACAAAGCGAATGGACGCTTATTAGAAATGTAGACTATACTCCTATATTTGTTAATTATGACACACTTAGAATTAATTTAATGAAAATAATACCGTTACTTGAAAATAAAAGTTACGTTATTGAATATACAAAATTTAAAAGAATTGACGATGTTATTATCAATCATAACAATTTACTCATAATATTAAAACAATATCTTGAAAAAGCAGATAAACTCTTAAGTCAATTATTTCCTGATGTTAAACACAAAATTAATAAGAGAGGAATTTTCGATGGACTTGGATCCGCTTTCAAATTTTAACTGGAAACCTCGACGCCAACGATGGAGTCAGATATGAATCTATGATTACTAAACTACAAGAAAGCGATAAAATTCAAAATGACGTTATATTAGAACAAACTAAAATTTTAAATGATACCATCTCAGTAATCAATGATATAGCAAAGAGTCAAGAATTATTAGACAGAAATATAAATAAAATAATTTTACAAAATGAGGAATTAGGCAAAAATCTCGCTACATACTCCTTAAAAACAGTCTTGCTAGAAGCAATTCAATTTTTACAACTACTTATTAACACTTGTTTGGAACTAGAAAATGCATTAACTTTTGCCCAAAATCAACAGATGCATATGTCATTAATTGATAATGATGATTTAATTGAAAATCTAAATGAAATTTCGACGTATCTCAATAGCATATCAGAAAAAGCTTTAACTATTCCATATCCTGCAGAGTTACAGTATTTACATTTATACGAGTCAATTATCATTACAAAAGTTTATCAAGTTAAAAACAGAATTACATTTATATTCGAAATACCTCTTACTTCCAAAACTAACGATTATCAAATGATACAATTAATACCATTTCCGATTTTTATCCAAAATTATCAATTTCGTATGATTATACCTACTTATAGTACTTTATTATTTAACGTTAAAAACAGCATTCCCATTGAAATAAGTCATTGTAAACTTATAACTTTAGACACCTACTTTTGTAATCAAAATAACTACTTTGAAATCCCCAACGACAAATTGTGCGAAACACAACTTCTGTCATTTAATAAAAATAAAACATGTATCCCTTATTTATTCAATTTAACAGAGATCAAAATATCACAAATAAATCCTGCGACATGGTTAATATCTTCCCCATCTGAAGCAATATTGGACGTCAAATGTAAAAATCAGAATTTTAGAAAAGGAATATCTGGCACTAACCTCTTACACCTCAGTTCAGACTGTCTTGTTTCAATAAATCAAAAACACATGTTATTCACCGCAAAAAGAACCTCAAATGAAATTGTTAATTTAAAAATTTCAAACATTGACCGCTTAATAATTCCTGAATCAAACCACATAAATGTTTCAAAGATTGACTTGATACCTCTTGACACCCAGAAATTGGTTGAGGACCGAATTAAACTTAATAAATATGAAAATTTGTTAAAACCTGTTAATTATATTAAATCTGATAATTTAAGTGTGTCTGCAATTATATTTACTCTGTGTACTATTCTTATGTTAATAATTTTTATATTGTATTTGTATTATAATAAAAACACAATGAAGATTAAACTTATTAGATTTCTAAATAAAGATTTTGAACCAGATAACGTAAATGCATAAGTTTAATTTTCTTTTCTTTTTTTGTAAGTTCAATAGAGGCATATTTGAATACCGCTATTGAACATTTTATCGGCGGACGTGTTATATTATGAATAGACAATGGTCTCCTGTGTAAAACTGCAAGCTTGCAACCTTGAACAATAATAGCTTCTTTATATGAACTGCAAGTCTGCAACCTTGAACGCACGTGGCTTCCTGCCTCACGCTCCCTTTTAGAGATAACGCTTATCTTAGCTGATTAGGCATAGTATATATACTAGTAGCTTGCACCTCTAAGTTAAGCTCCAGTCAGTCGATAAGTTCCATTGTGTTCGTATCATAGCTAGATGTAAGAAATTGTCCGGCGGCTAGCTGTGTGCTTCCAATGTTATATTTCATTGTAAAATAAAAATAAACGTTTTTTAAAAAGTCGTTTCGGCGGCCTTTTAATAAAACTCACGTACTTTATTTAGAATTTGTTACGACACTGAACATCTTTGGATTATGATTCATTTTTATTAGTCATTTGTTACGACACTGAACGTCTTTGGATTATGATTCATTTTTATTAGTTATTGATTACGAAACACTTTTGCACCTATCATTCTTTGTCTTGCAGTCAATGAGAATGGTTGCCTTGCGAGTTCGCGATAATAAACTTTGTTTATGCAAAGGTATAAAAAAGTTGTTCTGCATTGTCGCCAAAATAGTAGAATGCAACCGATTAACACCGATAGGTGGAAACAGTATTATGAGGAGCTACTATCAGAAAACAGAGAAGAATATAAAAGTATCAATAAGTAAGAACGTAAGGAAGGACAACACTAATAGTAGGTAATATGGTAAAGTGTGTAGAAGACGCCGATGGAAAGTTGCTAGTTACGGATGAGCAGATAATGGAGAGATGGAGGCAATACTTAGCCAGTATTATGAAAGTTGATAAAAATATACTTTTTCAGGATACACAAGAACAGGTAGGCGAAATCAGTAAGGATAATGGGCTAACACAGCAGGAATTCGAAAATGTACTCTCGAAACTAAAAAACGGCAAAGCAGCAGAGCACGATAACATCAAAGCAGAACTAATTAAATATATGAATATCTGAGATCTTTCAAATTTAGTCGACCTCAGGGATTTCGATGAAAATTCGTGTATTTTCGAGGGCGTAGAAAACGAATCTGGTAACCAAAAATACGTGAAGCGTCTGGATTCGCAAATATGCAGGGAGCTTCCAATCCCTTATCGGACGTTTCAGGGACTACAAATTTCTGGTGGCCGTTCATAAAGGTCCAATGTACACGTAAAAAGACTGTGCGTAAAGCGTCCCAGGTCTCACACATTCTGCGGTTGTTTCCGGGCCCCCTGGATTTTTTACTTGTAGATGAGATCTACACGCTACATGACAAGAAAAGAAACGTAGAAATAAGAGAAAAATGCGAAGGTGACGACATAGTTCGGTGGACGAGAAACCGCAGAAGACAGTGGAACGAACACATAAATAGAGTTACGGAGGATAGACTGGTTAGGATAGTTAGAAACGAAATCCCTCCGGGCAGAAGACTCCCTGGACGACCACACAAGAAATGGAGGGATAGCTGGCAGTCCACATCGCAGGAATAGGCTTACTCCCATACCCAGAATAAAACAGGCAATTTGCCTATCAAATAAGAATAAGAAGAAGAAGAAGACGAGATCTTTCTGGACGCCCCGGTGAACTAGACGTACATAGGCCAATAGCCATCACAGCAAACTCAAAGCAAAGCAAATCAATAAGAAAACATTTATTGTATACTAATAAGTACAAGTTCAAATTACACAAGGCAAAACATATTTATATTGCGGTACCACCTAAACCTCCGAAAAAATGGAAAGGTCATCCGTAGACACAACAAAACTCAACCACGCAGTGTTCGGAATAGTCAGTAGTTGTTTTACTTAATCCTATTAATTGCAGTGGGAGGGTGTTTTACGAAAGATGGAAAATGGTAAAACGACAGCCATTGAAATCCTGCTAGGCATCTTACATTACCTCAATTTAATTTAAAAAAAAATTAAAGAACTTTCAGTTTGTGAGGTTTCTTACCCAAAACCAAATAGCGAATTTTAATACGCTTGCTCTGCCATTTCATTTCTACACTGCCGTGGTATGTTCCGCAACAATCGACATACAAGAGTACCTAAGTAATTAACAACTTGCTACAAACATGGACTAGAGAATATTTTACAGTGTGCCAAAGGGGCAAAGTGAAAAACAACGATACTATGAAAAGGAGGCGTAGAAAAACAACAACTAAGGGTTTCTCATAGGCGTTCTTCACACTTTCAGTATCGCGGAATAACTTCTTCTGTACAATTTTATGATAGCTTTGAGGTTTGGCCTTTTTCAAAGAAATAACCCGTTTTCGGCCAATTCTACAGTTGGTGATATAATTATAAATAAATACAGTGAAAAAGCGTTTGTCGGTGCCCTTCACAATTTGTCCAGGGTAATAACCACTGCCTTTTACCATGGCCCATACTTTCGAGCCTACGGCCAAGAATGAGTAGGACCAAGACGCCCCAGCTTCTACATGAACGGTGCCGCCGTCTGTGGGACTAATCAGCAACACAGAGGGGTCACTCCCTGGTAAGGCAGAAGTTCCAAAATCAGAAGGGTCATCCTTGTCCTTGATGTCGCCAACAAATGACCCCTCCAATTTTTCCAACAAAACTTATACCTCATCAGGGACCCACGAGGAACCTACAGATGTGCACAACTGCACTGATGCAGCAGAAGTCCCGACAACGAAAACAGAGGGGTGTCTATCGTCGACGAAGAGGGGCCCCTCATCAGAGTTTCCAGTACTCTAAGACTAATCCATACTTTCACAAGAGGGAACCGGCTTCATCTGGGACCTCAAGCACATATGGTTTTAAATGCTGTTCAATTTTATGTTGTGGCTCATTTGATTCAGAGGTTAATGCAAAATCAATAACCCCAACAGCAACCTGACGATTAATATCGCACTTAGAAAGTGAATACTGGCGAATATCATCATATGAGACTTGGGACGGTCTAAAAGTTTTTTAATGTTTTAATCCGCGACGGCATGCCATACCTTTGAAATAAATTGCGGTACACTGCCTGTACTAATCCATCACTTGCCCCTTTTTTCTGAAAATGCCTTTTAGGAGGAGAGGTATAGCAACTACAGTATAACGCTAGAGCATACACAGGCAAAAGTGCCTGAGGATCTTTAAAACGGTCGTCGCCCGCAAACTCTTTAATTGCATCCTGCAACCGCTGCAGCGTAGGCCTATTAGGGAAAGTTTTGTAGCGAAAAGCTTTAAATATTATTTTACATGTATTTATGGTTACTATGGAGGTATTGATTTGGTATTGTTGAAAAAACTTGCACAATAAATATAATTTCGCGGGGTTGTTTAGAAAAAACAGTTTGGAAAACTGAATTTGCGGCACAGACAATGTAAAAGCCTGCACGTCTACCGATTTAATTCTTGGCATGATCCACTTAAGTCAAGTAAAATTCTCTGAAAGAAGCATGATGCGAAGCATCAACGAATGCAAATGAAAATTTACAGTAAAGTAAAATCACTTCATAGTCCGTTACCCTCTGAAGTGAAGCATGCTTCTGAAGGTAAGCATGTTGTTGTAGATCAACGAATGCAGCACAGGTACACTCTTACAAATCTCTTCTAGTCAGTCCGCTATCCTCTTCAATAGTCAAGCTCGTCATCCTCTGAAATTAAGAATGATCAACGAATGCAGCATAGGCACACCAGAAACAAAATAAAGTTTAACCAAGTTTACGTAAAAATAAACCTGAAAATTGCTTACCCGAAGTCACAACGTAAACATCTAAGAAATAAAATACTGCTATCAAAAGTCCACTACTCATCCGGTCTTCTGAAACATATCAAGTTTTAAAAGTCCAATAGGTACTCATCCCGCAGGAAAAGTAAAGTAAAATTTAATAGTCCGCTATCTTCTGCAGTGAAGCATCTTTCAATGCTCCGCTATCCTTTGAAGTGAAGCATGATCAATGATTTCAGCATAGACGCACTAGGAACAAAATGAAGTTTAAATAAGGTTACGTAAAAATAAACGTGGAATTACTTACTTCTAATGGAAATGAACCAGCAGCGATCAATAGCAAAGCAGTACTATCGGTAGTACATCTTTGATGCATTGAAAGCCTGCAACGTAGCTCTTTAAAGCCTTGGTAGCCTGCAACAGTTGGTTTCAACATTAAATCTAAAAAGTAAACTTCTTACTTTCCATGAACATAACATTAGATCGGGTCAAAACTAAAGGGTGTTTTTTTTAGAGGCGGAGAACTTTAAATTGCAATAAAACACAGAAAAATGTTTTTAATATCCATGAAATTAGCTTTATTTGAAAGATAACTTTATGGGATTACTGTTTGAATATGATTTCGGGTATGTGACCGCCGCTGCTGGCGCGTACATGACGTAATCTGGAGGTCCAATTTTCACATAGTCTTCGCAATAAATCAGGCTGCATTTCGGAAATAACGCGTCGAATGTTAGCTTCCAAGTGCTCAATTGTTTCCGGTTTATTGGCGTAGACATGCGACTTTACATATCCCCAAAGAAAATAATCTAATGGCATCAAATCGGACTAACGAGGTGGCCAGTTAACAGATCCAAGAAATGGATCCACGAAATGGATCTGAATGCTTTTGATGCAGGCCATTTAAAAATAATTAGGACAACTGCCTCCATAGCCATCCAAATAAAACTTTAAGTTAATAGGAATATAGGATAATTTGAACTTTCACCCACCCCCAAGTCAAATGACAGCTGTAGCGAGAGTCGTCACCCGCTTGCTGCATTCAACATTCCCGCATCGAGGCTGAGCCGATCAAAAACAAGGTATTTTGTGTTCAGTTTGTGTAGCTAATTAGACAGGTTTGCTAATAACATTTAATCGAAGCACTCTGCGTTCATATTCGCATTTCAGTTTGTGTAACTAATTAGACAGTTTCGCTAATAACATTTAATCGAAACGCTGTGCGTTCATTGTTGCATTTCACTCTTGTGTAACTAATTAAAGATATTTGCTAACAGCATTTAACCAAAGCATTGCGCGTTTATTGTTGCATTTCACCCTTGTGTAACTAATTAAAGATATTTGCTAATACCATTTAACCAAAGCATTGTGCGTTTATTGTTGCATTTCACTTTTCTGCACTTAATTAAATATATTTGCTAACAGCATTTAACCAAAGCATTGCGCGTTTATTGTTGCATTTCACCCTTGTGTAACTAATTAAAGATATTTGCTAATAACATGTAACCAAGCCACGGTGCGTTCATTGTTGCATTTCACTTTTGTGCACTTAATTAAATATATTTGCTAACAGCATTTAACCAAAGCACTGTGCGTTCATTGTTCCATTTCCCTTTTGCGTACTTAATTAAATATATTTGCTAATAGCGTTTAACCAAAGCTTTGGGCGCTTATTCCGAAATTTACCTGTACATATGCAATTGAGCTGATGTTAGATAAGGCGCTCCCAGCTGGGCCTATATTTAGTCTTTTTAGGGTAAGTTCTTTACACCACTGTGAGTGTATTATTGTGTACGCCGACCATCTCGGCCCTATTGTAACTGTCGGCCAGGGTTTTGGCGTAATAGATTTGCTTACTGCATTTGACTTATGATTATCCCTGGTACGTGTGCATGCTTATTTACAGGTTGATTAGGTCGCTCTGTTAGGATCGATGTAAGGTGAGCCCTGGAGAACGGTTCATGAGTGTTGCAGATAGGTCAACGCGCTGTCGCTACACTGTTGTTTCCCAGAGTTAGTACTTGAGTATTTCTACCCCGTTTGGCTTTGAATGTTCGGTTAAGCGTGGGTTATCTCCTATTGAATCTTGTGGCGCCCATTTATTTTGTAACATCCTATACATACCGTCACGCTTGCCCTGTGGTGTACCGTCTCTGAGCGTATCTGAGCCGTGGCCTTTAGCCTATTTTGTGCGATTTCCAGGGTAAGTGTAGACGTTTTCCGGACATGTTTAAGTATTTGGCACTCACTCACTCGTGAGTGTCGTTAAAAGAGTTTGATACTGTAATATGGCATTAAAAGTAATGACTTTTAAAATAGCTGCCGAAAAAGTGTTTTTAACTACTGCCAGTCGTTTTTGATACGAGACCGGCATCCTAGAGGTAAAGAATTTGAAAGGGTCGCTTCTAGGGTACTAAGGCACATTTGTGCCAAAAATCGGTTTTAAAAAAATTTTTGATTGATACCTGGGTGATATACCTAGAACTACGTTAGAGAGTGATACCGTGTTTTGCAAACCTTGTGAAAAAAGATTTTAAATAATTTAAACTTAATTCAGTTTCCTGGCAATACTTTAATTTTAGTGAAATATCAAATTGGTAATTATATTGCCATAGTTACTGTTATCCAAATAAGTAATAACATAATGAAGTTATATTTGTTTAAATGCATATATCATGCGGAAGAAAACATTTCATAGGCCAGCATTGCGGTACTCCGCTACAGAAGAGGAATTATAAAAATACGAAATCTTCTGAACTACGCCAAATACCCATGCAGGAATCCATTGCCGGCAATTAAAGCGAAAATATAACCTTAAGTAAATTGACTAATACAACTTTTAAGAAGTTTTTGAAAAAATATTGTAAGACAATATTGTTTCTGATTAAACCACCCCGAGAAAAAAGTATGTCGAAGACTGCTATGAAGTAACCATGAGTGTTCAAACTTCGGTTTGCCAATGAAATAGACAATTCGGTGAAATTGTGCGAAAAGCAATTAGACTGCAAAACTAGTTCACAATGTGTAACCATTACGGTAGACGTTGGACGACAAGCTGTGTATCCAAATTAGTACTGTAACTTTTTATTGGATGATACGAAAAATCAACTAGATTCGTCCTTGGTGTATTACCATAACAAATCTTTTAACGAAATTAAAACTTTTAATAAGAATCCAGCGACATTACATTTTCTTGATTCAGTAACACCGGTATTTATCAAAGCAAGGTCTCTTCCATTCGCGTTAGGAGCTAAGGTTGAAAAACAACTCGATAATTTGGTCGAGAGAGGTGTTTTGACACCAGGTGAGATAAGCGCACGGGGGAATCTAATTGTAGCTGTGTTAAAATCAGATTCCTAAATACGTATTTGTGGAGATTATAAAATTACCGTCAAATCCTTTTTAAAGATAGATAAATATCCCGTACCGAGGATCGAGGATTTAATTGATAATTTAGGTGGAGCTAAACATTTCAGTAAAATTGATTTGAAATTAGCATATTTAAAAGTGCCTCTAGATGAAGAATCTAAAGAATGCTTAACCATGTCGACATATAAGGGCTTATTTCAACTAAATGGGCTTCTATATGAGGTTCCCTGGGGTTTTCAAATATATATGGAACAATTATTAGCAAAAATACCAGGAGTATTTGTGTTTTTAGTTGATGTAATGGTGACCGGGATATCGGAAAATAATCATTTGCAAACTCTAAAATTAGTTTTAGAAAAACTTACACCCGTATGCATAGTCGTTCGCCAGCGACTCGCCGGCGACTCTCCGGAGTTTCGCTACGCGCCGTGCGAGAATTACATTGCATAGTCGCAGAAATGGCAGAAAACGGTTGAAATAAATCAGTTGAAACCTTATTATACTCGACGTAGCGAATTACACATCGATCAGGGTTGTATCATGTGGTGGTACCGAGTTGTTATACCGGAGGCTCTCAGAGAAAGAAATTGCCAGATCCTGGGTGTGGTGGCCTCCGTTAAATGATGATATCGAGAATTTGTGCAAATCGTGTGATTCTTGCTTAACGGAAAGCTCAAATCCACCACATACAACCTTGCATTTATTAAAATCTCGAACTTTCTCACAACAGAAAGTATAAAATGGAAATTTCTAGTTCCTCGTGCAATCCACCAAGGCGACATTTGTTATTGACATTTATTAAGTTGCATCTTAGAAAAGTTTTAGGTACTACCTTTTTACATTATAAACAATTTCGAACATTATTAGTTCAGATAGAGTCAACATTAAATCCACGTCCTTTGTCAATTTTATCCACTGATCCAACGGACCTTAATCCATTGAATCCTGGCCATTTTCTTATTGGCAAACCGCTAAGCTCTTTGCCAGAAACCAGTTACCTAGGGACGCCTACCAACCGATTGAGACACTTCCAACATATCTAGAACATCCACCAAACGTTTTGGAAATGATGGAGCAAGGAAGTAGTACCTGTACTACAAGCAAGGGTAAAATGGTTTCGACGATGGCCCGAGTTGCTACGTATCGGCTCTATCGTTCTAATACAGGACCAACAATTGCCTCCTTTGCAATGGGTCTTTAGGACGGGTAATCGAGGTTCTTCCTACAAATGACGGTGTTCCCAGAGCAGCAGCTGTCGTAACAGTAAACGGCCAAACGTTGATGGATACAGTGCACAAACTTTGTATCTTGCAAGTGACGTAAGAGAAACCCGATCAATTTGCAATGTTGGTGTGCGCCTATATATAATGACAGTAGACGATATTAATCTTGGTTTCATTTAGTGGTCTATTACCTATGTCATTCCATAATTCTATCTTTTATATGTGTATATATTTCTATGTAATGGTAAATTGTAGAAGGCTTTAGAAAAATTAAAAGTAAACCCGCAATTGGTAAGAATTATTAAAGTCTTTTATGAAAAAAATGCAACTTTCATTAAACAAAAAGGTACTCTATCACATCCGATTTATCCAGCTAAAGGTTTAAGACAAGGTTGTAGTTTGTCACCTCGCGTATTTAATATATACCTTGAATATGCATTAGAAGACTGGAAATTCGAAGTAGGAGGAATGGGTATACCTATTGCTGGCTGCTGTTTGTTTAGCGTGAACTTTGTTGATGACAAGTAGTCATCGCTCAGGATACGTATGACTTGGAGTTTGTGCTTCAAAGACTATTCCGAGCATATAAGAAGTGGGGTTTAAAGATGAACACTACTGAAACTGAATACCTAATACCTAGTAGTTAATTCCATAGCTAGGTTCCCCTTTCTAATTGATGATAACACAACCATACAGCAAGTCGACCAATTTAAAATATCTTGGCACTAAAATTACTAACGAAGGAATGGGTTCGGTGTAAATTACAAACAGAATTGAGCAAAGCAAAAAGATTGTCGGATGTCTTAAATCTGTCTGGTGGGATAAGCACATATCGAATAAAACAAAGAAACATATAAGGAAGTCTTTGGTGCCAGTCTGTGCTATGCTACGGGACGGAAATCTGGACACTCAAAGCAGATAATCAGAAGAAACTAAATACAATAGAATGAACTATCTAAAGCGCAGTGCAGGTATATCACGGAGGAGAACACATTCCTAATAAAAAAATAGAAGGATAATGCATGCAGAACAGACGGTAATAGATAGGTTGGAGATGAGAGGATTAAATAAGTCGGTGCCCTCCTTCGCATGGATGAAAACAGATGACCTCAAAGGGTTTATAGATTGACACCACCCGAAAGACGAAAGCGGGATAGACCAAGACGGTCCTGGAATGAAGGAATGAGAAAAGCAGTGCAGAACCAGGGACTAAAGAGAAAGATGCGCAAGATAGAAACAGCTGGCGTTTGGCTACGGGAAGGCTGCTTTAGCTGTAAACTGTAAAATTACCATTTATATATATTTCTATGTAATATTTGTCTTGTTAAGGTATTTTATTTACTTCCATGAGTATGTAAGTTGTTTTTGTATATATATATATATATATATATTATATATATATATATATATATGTGCACGGCTATCTTACTTGCCTCCGAACATATGACAGACACCCACGCCTCCCATGTCAAGGAACATGTTTTTCCATGTGTATTCCTCGTCAATCTCTTAAATAAGGTTTTCGTAACAGAAGCATCAAGAGAGGGGTAAGGAATTTTGATATTTGAGATATACAAAAAAATGGTGCACACAAAAATAGCAACACAGCTCCGACTACACTGCTACAATGTGGCCTCCCATTGTATATCGTCGTGTTACACAATCGACATACTCACCTCCAGCAACGTTGCCGTTCTGTTGCACCTTTTGCCGAGGGAATAAAAGTAGCGCGCTCGTTTTGTTTTCGGATTTTGGCACGGCGAACGTGATAACGTATCTAAACATCGCGCGGATGGCATTCTGCGTGTGTTAATAAATTCTTGTGGGTACCTAACATAGCTATATTACTACAAATAGCTTAATAAAATCAGTTGCCCTGTAGTTACTGAAATCTTGCAATATAATATTTGAGTTAAGAATTAATGAGTTACAATTCTTAGAAAAACAACCAACAAAACTGCCACAATAATTTTTTAAACTGAATTGTCATATTTCGAAAATCTATTATATTAGCCAACTTCGTTTGGGCACGGCATGCGATCAATGGTGTTGATTATCTTTTAGTGAAAAATATGGATACCAGAACAAGCTGGATAATACGAAGACTGAAAAATTAACGGTAACGGCGTACGTTCACAGAATTAACAACACTGAATTTTGGTAATCGAAGCATGGGCTACTATACAGGGGCCGACAACAAATATATTTCTAAAACTACGAGAGCGACATAAAGTTCATATATATAGGTACTGTCAGATGCTGAATTCGCTCACTTGCCAAAATGGAATACTCAGACTAAAGTCGTCCCATTGCCGAATTAATTTGCTCAGTTACAGTATTGACCAAATTCATTTCGGCATTTAAACAAATTGGGCATCTGAGTCAAATATATAAAAATTCTACGAGGTACGAAGGCCGTGCACATCACATGATTATAAACGGTAGGTCAAAAAGGGTGGTGACCTAAACTTACTTTTTTTAATAGAAGGCTCGATATTTAGGTAGCTTACAAGGAGTTTTCCATTGAAATGCTAATAATTTTAATATAAATTTGTATGGATCTACCGCCAACGGTTCTGGAGATATTAACAATTTTATGCAAAAAAATGCTTAACTTTAGGCGGCTGTTGGAAGTAACAGGGAAACAATTCAATGAAAGAGAACGTTAGCAAAATATGGGGTAAAAGTTTCTTAACGTTTCTAATAATACTGAAACAATAAAAGGAAACATTTGCTAATGCGAATTACATCAACTTGCAAATAACATTACCGGTGATGGGATTCGAACTACATCACCTGCAAATGCGATTTCAGTTCCACGCGTTTCTTCCACTGATCCGTGAAGGATCTCTCGGATCTGTGCAGTGCATGGCTGTATTAAACAGAGCACACTTTTTGTTGTCCCTTTTTACTCTTACAACATTTATCTTGTATCTCTTGGGTTCCATTTTCTTCAAGTGTAAAGCCTGAGCTATGTGCAAATTACTGATTTTATATGAGTCTAAGTTAAAGCAAAATAAGCAACATTTTTTTTAGTGCCCACTCTGTACCTATATGTTGTGTCTAAATATGCCTTTTTCTTCAAGTGCAAAAATCTGAGATATGTGCAACTTATACTTTCATTTTAGTAATAAATTTTGAGTTAAAGCAAAAATAGAAAGAATTAAATTTTTCTTATTTGCTCACCCTGTATATATTTCTCCGAAATTTTCTCGGTTCCATGCCAGGTAGACATATAATATGCATGCAAAGTATCGTCTTCCTCCAAAAAATAGTTTTAGAAGTTATACCGGCAAAAGACGGAATTGAAAAAAAGCGTTTCTTTGATATCTAGGGACCCTGGAAGTGAAGATCTGAAGAAATCTCAGAGGGTATTTTTTATCGATTACAATACGTTCTTCGTCTTTTAGACGAGGCAAGTAATAACTAAAAATTAAGATGATTTAATTCAAGGGATAACAAAAACCACCGAACAGAACAAAGAACCAGATTTAGACAATACAAATCCCGTAATGTAGATACAAGAAATAATGAACACGAAAAAACGAAAAATTCTGAATAAATTGATTCTACGAGTATTATCAAATGAAATCAGATTTTGAAAAAAAAAAACAAACGAACACATCAAAATTATACAGTGGCCGTCCAAAAGGTCGGCATCATACGGGAAAGTTTTTTATTTTTTATTTTTGAAAAGAACGTTTTGCGACAATAATTTGTGCTTGTCCAAAAACCTATTTAGCCCTATCATACATACCGAGTGATTTTAACTTATTTAGAAAATAGCGTATTTCGAAATTGTCAAAATCTAAAAAGTGCTATTTTTTCTGAAATTAAGTAAGTTTTCAATGAGATTTCTTTAGAGTGTTAGTTTTAGCTAACTGAACAATCTCAAGTCCAGAAAACACACATTTTTTAAATAGTTTTCAAAATTTCACATACCAACAGCTTGTGGCCGGCTGGTGCTTGCGTGGCGCCAGCAGTGTAGTGGGTTCAAGCCCCACACCCGGGCATTGATAACCTCGTACGCTCTCCGGCCATCATACGAACACCTTTGATGGTCGTGACCCCTTGCGAGGGCATTCTTCCTTAATTCAAGGGGTTAGGCTAGCCACCTACCCCGGCCGCGGATTAAGATGGCTTATAAAACCGCACTCAAGTGTGTGAAAGTAACAGGCTCTCAGCCTATATTAAGAGGAAGAAGAAGAAGACATACCAAAACTTAATTTTAAAATTGACATTTTTATGTGAAGACTAACGATTTAGGCTATATTTGTAAAAAATTATATAAAATGTTAATTACTCCTTTAGATTTTTTATTATTTACCGAAAAGTGATATGTTCGTATAATTTTTAAGTTTTTGATGCAATGCGCTTTTTAGGAGAAGTATTTTTAAATGATAATTAATATCTATTTAAATGGCTTCTTCGATAAAAACTCTAATCTAACCCTTTAATGAATCCTGTAAATATTCCTTTACAGTTGTCTAAATGAGAAGATTTTTCTTTATACACTTTACATGTTCTAAAATGCTTCTCATTCAGACAACTGGTAAAAGACCGTTTACAGGATTTTTGGATTTTTATAACAGTAATTCGCTAACAAGGTTCGAGTTTTTAGAAGCCATTTAAATAGATATTAATATCATTCAAAATATTTCTCTTAAAAAGCACATTGGACCAAAACGTAAAAATTATGCGAACATATCAGTTTTCGGTAAATAATACAAAATCTAAACGAGCAATTAACATTTTATATTATGTTTTACAATTATAAATCTTGAAAGTCGTTACATAAAAAATTTTAATTTCAATATTAAGTGATGGTATGCGAAACCGAAAAATATTTAAAAAATTGAAAAAGCTAAAGCTAAAGTTAAAGAAAAATATGTGTTTTCTGGACTTGAGATTGTTCAGTTAATCAAAACTAACACACTCTAAAAAAAATCTCATTGCAATATTACTTAATTTCCGAAAAATAGCACTTTTTAGATTTTGACAATTTCGAAAAACGGAATTTTCTAAATAAGTAAACGTCACTCGGTATATATGATAGGGGCTAAATAGGTTTTTAGACAAGCACAAATTATTGACGTGTAAAGTTTTTTTGAAAAATCTAAAATAATTTTTTTCTCATATGATGCCGACCTTTTGGGGGTCACTGTATACCCAATACCTTCTTCCATGGGTATTGAAACTATACAAAGTGCTCGTAATTTGCAAATTTAATGATTTTGCCTTAGTAAATGAAGCACGCTATGTATCTCTGTATTTCTTAAAAACTCTTTCAATAAACTTTCGCCTAATAGCTTATTTAGCACCCCTAAATTCAACTAATTTTCAGATTTAATTTATTCCAGCATTTCTCGGATTTTTGTGTCAGCAATGGCTGGACTTTTATTTTCTAAACCTAGTTTGTGATTCCTTTAAATAAAGCATTTTAGGGGCCTTACACTGTTTTCTTATACTCACACTCGCATAGTTGGAAAACAGTTGAATTCAGAGTTATCCAGTAAGATATCAAAATAAATCTCTTTAAAGGGGCATTTCAAAAATACTAAAATGTGTAGTGTGTTTCTTTTAAAAACCTTTGAAATCATTAAATTTGCAGACACATTGTATAGTATGAATGTCGAGAATCACCATTTTACACTCGAAAGGCAATTCACAAAAAACGTAATGTTTTATTTTTTATTTCAGTATCTACAACAGCTGCCTGAAGTTTAGCATTTTGTGCATAAAATCGGTAACATCTCCAAAACAGTTGATGTTAGACACATACAAATTTATATTAAAACTATTGGTATTTCAATGCAAAGCTTTTAAGCTTCCTAAATATAGAGTAATAACTTTGGTTCGCCACACTTTTTGAGCCACCCTGTATAATCAGAAATATTTTAGTAATATGCAACACTTTCGTACCTTCAACTTTTATATAAGCTATTTTAATGTAAATCTCCTAGTTTTAGAGATATTTCCCACCCCGCATCGTTGACGGATCCTGTATTAAATGTCCAGTGGCAGGCGGTTGTATTGTATTTACTTAAATCCATTACTAGCGATAAGCCCCCGTGCGCGTTTGCCAAGTCTCTGAGGCGTAACAGTATGTTTCATAGATAGAGGCGAGTACTACTGGCGCACCTTGTTAGGTGTATATGTGTATTACATGGTCGCGCCATCTAGAATAACCTCTACCAACTGAAGTGTATAACTGAATATGTGTACTGTCAAACTCACCTCCACCAAAAAATCTGTTAAATCGATGCTTGTTGCACCATCTGTTGAATGGAACACTTATACATGGGGATACCTAGTCGCCTCCGATTTTTCGTACTGGCCTCCAAAAATGAGGCCAGTTCTTCGTTTCGACGTATGCTTTCGGAGGCGAGTTTGACGTTTTGCATATATATATATATATATTATAATAAATTATATATATATTATTATTGTGTTAATGTTATTATTATATTTTAATAAATTTATATCTAAAAATCTTTTGGTTTTGCTTTGCGTTATTTACTGCAACAAATTCCAACGAAAATGTTTTTACAATCTTATTGTGAAGTAGGCAAAGTTGAGTGAGTAATAAAGGTAATCGTTTCCAAGTAATCCCCAACTCCCAGGTAAATATGCAATTATGCAAATGAGATAGACCATGGTGCACAGATGAGACGAGCTATGTCCCCCCACTTAAATTTTTGTTGTGCCATCTGTGTGGGAATAGGATATTTTAAACAAACTTTGTATCCGCAAAATGGGGTTTGGGTCCCAGGTAACGACTGAGTAACTGGAAATATTTTTCTGAATTCGCGAGCGTTGCGCCAACTAGTGACCAATCATAGAACAATTTTCTCGACTCCGTTGTCGGCTATTACATTGAGTTATCTTAAGTGTAATTAATCAATGGTTGTAGTTACAAAATAGCTACACCAGCACCGCAATCAAACTGAACAGTTGAACCACAAAACAGTAACTAACACTGACCTGTAGTACCAATTTCTTGCAGCCAGAAAAGCAGGTCGACTTCTTTTTCGTGCTGACCATTAGCACCGTGCAAAGGACATTTATAACTGAAAAAAATTAACTATTTTAGTTAATGGGTACATGAGGCAATAGGTGTTACAAAATTAAATATGGATGTTTATTTCGCTGTCGCTGTAAACAAACTAGGAATTCAGGAGCTGAATACATTAAAATTAACAAGTATTTAAACAAAATATAGGCAATACTTACTGTTATTAGCAAAACGAAGCACTTAACCTCAACTAGCAAACAATTTCGACGTTGGGAAACGCAAGGTTATGTGACGTCAAAATCGATATTCTTGTCTGCGACTGCGTATTACGGGTTCTAAATTTCCGGCTCCCCGACCCGATGCAGTGCCCAAGAACTTTTCTTGTTGCGCATACTTAGGTCTCAGTTTCACCCCTGTGAGTTGAACACCACAGCGGAGAGTAACCGCTGAACACTCGTGCAATACAATAGTTGATCCCTGCAAGACATGTTTCATAGATAAAGAAAGAGTAACATGTTTGCTCCTGGAAGCACAGAACAGTAATGCCACAAACACAAAACGAAACGATACCTAATGCCTTGCAGGAACAGGAAATAAGTAAAGGCGGCTTTACACGTGTATAGTAGCTAAAACAAGTTAATAAATCAAGTAGCTTAATTTAGTTACTTGCATCATGTAAACATTTACGTTTAGTACGATTTAGTACTTCAGCAAGTAAAGAATTTAGTAAACTACTTTGTCAAGTGAATAGAAATCAGTTCTATTTACTTGAGCAAGTGGCGTACCCCCACCACGATTTTCGTTAGCTAAACGCAAACTAAGCAAGTGTAGACAGGTTAGTTTAGAAAAGTGAATTAGTCAGACCAGCCGTTCGCCAGAAAATTTGTTGAAAGATGGCATCCTGTTGGAATGAAGATACAACATTAAAATGTGTGCAAGAATATCGCGAGACAGAACGTTTGTGGAATACCAGAGTTAGCATTTACAAATTACAAGAATAAACAAACCCAGGACAACCCATTTCCTTCTCCTAACACGTTTTTTTTATTATAGCTATACTTGCCATTATATCCGCAAAATTTACCAAATAAGTGAAAAATACATTTCTTTAATGACGAACGAATTGTTGCACGTTGTGCCATTTTAAAAATCAACGTCAACTAAACAATTATACTAAAATATGTGTAAACGTGTTCCCTCAACTAAACTACAAAATTTTAGCTACTTGATTTAGTAACTTGCTTTAGCTACTATATACGTGTAAAGCCGCCTTAAAGCTAAAGAACAAAACCTAAACCACAGACCAACAAAGAAAATAGATGCGTCACTCTCTTACTCAGAGGAGGGGGAACGATTTTGCGCGACATCCTTAGTTACTAACAAGCTCTACAACTTAGCAAAATAGCACACTTTATAAATCACTGAAATTTTATCACTACGCTACGCGAAACTTAGCGGGCAATTTAAATTCAAACTTGTGTAATATTTCCCTACCCTTTTGATTTATTTGCATTTTTATTGACAAAATTAAGCCAGTACGAGTATAATAAGATGTTTTGGCAGAACTTGCAACAAATTTATATTCAAATTATAACTGAAGTTTCATAGCAATTCCATCAGTTATAGTATTTTATAATGATTATTTCACTCATCATACTTGTATCCAATGATGTGGCTCTATTCTAGAAAATCAACCAATCACATGGCTTTATAAGTGACAATTTCCCTAGGGAAATTATCGCAGCGATAAAGTCCCAAGGGAATTTATCGCGTCTTGCCAAATAACAATGCATATTATCCTTTATATAAACACATTTTACATTAATTACTTACGCCGCAGTCAATTATAGCATGGAAAAGCTGCGGCACGCCTTTTAAGTGAAGTTTACTTATATTTTGTACTTCTGCTAACGTTTATTTCATTGTTACATCAATATTTGTGGTAGCATGTCTTAGAATAAAATTAGTAGTAAAAAATCTGGTGTGATACACGCACACAACTTCCTTTTACAGTGATCTTATAATTAGCCAAAAATTTGATTTTAAATTTTTAAGCATTTGTCCAAAATTTTCAAAAATCACAAATTCTACAAAAACGGTACAAAATAGAGCGTTAGGTGAAGAGACAAATTTTTTCTAGAACTTCAAGCAGAATTCAAAAATGTAATAATATACCGGGTGCTCTATTGAACATAGGAGTTAATAAAAAAAATAGAAAAAAAAACAAAAGAAACCCATTTTAAAAGTATTGAACTGGAGAATCACCTATCTCACTTCACTACACATTAAAAATTTAATAAAAATGTGAAGTTTGAAAAAAATCGTTAGAGCCGTTCTTGAAAAAATCGAAAAAAAACTGAAAAATCACAAGAGTAAACATCTACTTCCGGTTATGCGATTTTCTTCAAAAGCTTGCTGTCACATCTACATAGTACAAAAAACTTATATATGAAGTTTCAACGCCATACCTCTTTTCGTTTTTGAGATATTCTGTTCACAGACAGACAGACAGACAGACACACAGACAGACCAATGAAAAAAAATGTTTTTTGGGTTCAGGGGACTCTAATACGTGAAGATCTGTTGAAAACTCAATTTCGAATTTTTGGGGTAAATCCAATACTTCATTTATTGTAAAAGGAAGTAAAAAGGTCGAAAAATCGTGTCTGCCGTGGACGACGAAAAATTTGCTGTTTGTTTTGTTTGTTTACGCGTCCGCGTCAGTCATCAGCGCTGGATCCTATCAACGCTTCGTCTTATACAACAATGAGTCGTTTTGGGAATATGAGTGTGCAACAAATCAACGAAGAAATCGAAAATAAAAAGTCGGAATACAAGAAGAAGAACCAAGAGTGTTTGTGGAGAGTTTTTATGAGTTTTTGCGTCGAGAAAAAGTATGTACTGCCTACGACGCCAGTGACTGAATTAGCCACTATTTTATTTGATTTTGGCTTTAATATGAAAAAAACGAATGGTGAAGATTATAAAGAATATAGTGTAAAAACCATTTGGAACACTGTTGCGAAAATGATCCAAAGAAAATACTTTGAAGAACACGGTATGAAATTCAACCTCTTTGAAGATATCGAGTTTAGAAAAGTCCGTGATGCTAAAAGTGCTTTAAGGAAGAATTTACAGTTTCGTGTTGAAAACAGAAAGAGAAGTTCCGATGCTCTAAGAATGGATGAGCTTAACCAAATAATATATTCTTGTGACGAGAACACCCCAAATGGTCTCCAACAAAAATTTTACCGTGTTGTGTCATACGAGCTTGCCTGGCGTGGAGAGGAAGCTACGAATTGTATGACGTGGTTTTTCCAAGAGGAGAGAAAAAATGATGGTAGTTGTTCCAATCGGATTATTTATAACCAGTTATTTACGAAAACTTGCGAAGGAGGGAAAAAGTGCTCTCAATATAAATGGCTAACTGCAAACGTAAACCACCCAGAAAAAATTCCAGTTAGATTGTTTAAAAAGTTAATGGAAAAAAGAACATCCAATATAACTACCGATAAAATGTTCTTAACTCCCAACTCAAACTACAAAAATTCATATTGGTATAAAAATATGCCTGTGGGAAAAAATTAAATTTCAAAATGGACAAAAACGGCTGCCGAAAAAATTGGACTAGATGTTTTAATTTAATTTTAATTTATAAAATTTACGGGGTCGCCCCATTTTTACAAAAAAATATACACTATATTTTACTGAAGATAGGTACAGTGTAGATAAATGTTAAACTGCATGTTATATACAATATACTATTATTAAACGATACATAACATATAATCACGTAAGACTCCTTAATTTACCCCTAAAGCTCGCCAAGGAGCTGTTGAAGATGTCCAGCTCCCCCTGAAGTGAGTTTAAAAACTTAAAGATTCTGTTTAATGGTGAATGACAGCCATAATTTGTTGAATGAAACTCAATACTGAACAGTTCATAGTGTCGAAGACTGCGGATTGGCACATTAAATTTTATTTTTTCTAAAAGTTCAGGGCAAATTACAAGTCCATGAATAAGTTTATAGACAAAACATGCATCTGAAATAATTCTTCTTTGTTGTAGTGATTGTAAGTTTAACCTGTCCAAAACATCCTGTTTATGAAAGAGTTCATTACGAATATTAAGTTTGTATGCAGCAAAGTGTAAAAATTTATTTTGAACTCTTTCAATTTTGTTTATATAATGATCATATTCAGGTGACCAAACTACAGTCCCGTACTCTAATTGGGATCTCACAAGGGTGCAATAGACATCCTTAACAGTAGTAGCACTGAATTCTCTACAATTACGAACAATAAATCCAAGCATTTTGAAACCCTTTTGAACAGTATTAAGAACATGATTATTACAGTTGAAACTAAAATCTACCAGGATACCTAAGTCTTTAACCTCTTTTACTTTGTTCAACGCTACATTATTGATATAATATTCGGACTGAAACTTTATGTGCCCTCTATAAAAGCTGATAAAACAGCATTTATCTATATTTAGTGACAACCCATTTGCTTGAGACCATGTTACAAATAGAAACATTACGAACCACTCAAAAAGGTAATGCATGTCGTATTTTTTACTAATATCTAATTACTGACGAAATATTTTAATTTTTAGATCGTCAGTAGTTTCTCAACTGGCAAAAAAAGGTGTAGGTGAACAGCAATTAATTCAATTAACAGGACATTCGAGTGCCTCCTCAATAAGGCCCTACTTACAAATGGATGACAAACACCACTTGCAGTCAGTGAGTTACGTGCAAGAAAGACTACTATAATTAGTGCAAGAAACAACAACGACGGCGTCAACAAGTAACGCATCAAACGTATTGCCTGTAGCTAACGACCTAGGTGATACTAATGAAAATGCAAAACCTACCATTATATTTCAAAATTGTACGATAAATTGCCAAATATTTAATGCAAAATAATACTATTTCAGCAATATTCCCGTTTTTTTTTAAATAAGTAAGTAATGTAGGTATTACATGGCATTATTTAATAATAATAATTATGTTATATGTTATAATTCTTGTTAAGTTATTGTCATTGTCAAAAAGTTAATGTAAATAAAGACACTTTTCGTATTCTATTCGTGAAATATTCTCAACAAAAACCACACGCGACATAATTTTTTCTTGATAAATTTGTTCTTAAGCACTTTTTGCCTTAAGCAAGATTACTCGTCTAAATTGCCCTCTTTATTTTCAAAGATAAAACCCCTCGAGGTTCGCTCTCGGGGTTTTATCGGAAAATGAAGAGATCAATTTACACTCATAATCTTTCTAGGCAAAACAGTGCTTTCGAAAAATTTATCGATAAAATTATCGTCTCTTGTGATTTTACATACGAAAACAAAAGTCTCT
>CALNHX010008481.1:0-60108 GCA_940337035.1 Agriotes lineatus | reverse complement strand
ATTTGTGAGTATAAAACGGCTGCCAGAAGTAGTTTAGTTAGACATATTAAAACTCATACAGGAGAAAAACAAGAAAAACCTTTCACTTGTGCTGTTTGTGAATATACAGCAAGAGACAATTACAAATTAAGTGAACATATGAGGACGCATACAGGAGAAAAACCTTATTCTTGTTCTATTTGTGAGTATAAAATGGCTGATAGAAGTAGTTTAGTTAGACATATGAAAACACATACAGGCGAAAAACCTTACGCATGCACTCTCTGTAAATATAGAACAACTCAGAAATATGCATTAAGTGAACATACGAGAATCCATACAGGTGAAAAACCTTACGCTTGTTCTGTTTGTGAATTTAGAACAACACATCGAAAGGTATTAGTTGGACATATGACGACGCATACAAGAGAAAAATCCTATTCTTGTTCTAATTGTGTATTTCAAACATCCCACAGAAATAGTTTAGTTAGACATATCAAAACACATACGGGAGAAAAACCTTACGCATGCACTCTCTGTGAGTATAAAACAACGCAGAAATATGTATTAAGTGAACATACGAGAACCCACACAGGCGAAAAACCTTACGCATGTTCTGTTTGTGAATATAAAACAACACGTCGAAAGGTGTTAGTTAGACATATGACGATGCATACAGAAAAAAAATCTTTTTCTTGTTCTAATTGTATATTTCAAACATCCCGCAGAGATAGTTTAGTTAGACATATCAAAACACATAGAGCAGGTTGTTTGTGAATATAGAACAACACGGAAAAAGGCATTGGTTATACATATGAAGAACCATGCAGAAAGAAAACCTTAGCCTTGTTTGATTTGTAAGTATAAATCATCGGACACAAGTAATTTAAATATTCATATGAAGACTCATGTAGGGGAAAACCCATATTGATATTGCGTTAATTAAATATATCAGACCAAATACCTGGGTCTAGGAGAAGTACTGGTGGGTGTGGAATTCCACCAATCTGGTTTACCACTGATGTGGATAATAATACTTGAATATAAACATGAACAGATGTGACAGTGCAGTATTTTACAACACCGGTTAAAGTCGTTTATACAGTCGACTTACGTGAAAACTACCTCAGGACCTAATGAATTCATCGGGCAACAGCAAATAAGATTATAAGTTAGTATCTAGTTACCTACTGTAAAACAATCAACATTTGACATAACTAAGAGCGTTGTATACTTTTTAAGCATTTATATTTATTATAATGCAACCATATGTTGGTCTGGTTTTGAGTGTTAAAAAAACATGCTTTAGAATAACTATAAAATGTACTACCATCATATGAATTACATCTGATATGTAGTTTCTTGTGACTTTGACAACAACCGACTTACAGCTTCTTGTAATACAACAATTTGCCTATGGAAATTACTTCCACTTGTGTACATGAACATGACAAAATTTTTAAATATAATCCATTTACTTGACATCCCCACTGTCAGTGCCAAATTTAAAAAAAAATTCTTGACTATACTATACTGTACATTAATTCATTCATTCATGATCTATAGCCTCTTTTACCTTTCGGTGTCGAGGACCATTCATTAATTGTTAAAATGTGAAAAATAGCAGTTGTGCCAACATACTGCCATTTTGACAGTGCGAATGTCAAGTAAATGGATAATACTTCCTAGTATCAAACCACTACGTTAATTACAGAACCGTAAGTAACCACTCGTGTTATGTTATTAATCCACAAATGAACTGGACCACACATAAAAATTGTATTTATTACATTACGTCATAAAATATATACATAAAAGCCTTTGTTTTATAGTATATTCATATTAAGCATATTTAATTGTACTATTTTCAAATACCAACTGCAGAATTAACAAAATCATATTCATAAAATTAAAAAATAATAAAATTATAAAAAAACCAATATCCCAAAAATAAGAGGAATCACAAAACAAGTTTAATTAATAGTTCTTTGAGTCTCTTCGGAACGTTTTTTAAAAATGATTGGCAACTATTTGGCATACTTTGTATGCAATGTGCTATCAACAGGGCCGTAACTAGGTATAGGCAGAGTAGGCCCCCGCCTACAGGCGCAAGCGACCAGGGGCGCCAAAATGGCAGTGGGAAAACATTTTTCTTTCATACTAATGAAACAAAAACAAAGCAATGCGTGGGAAATTTTACCGACAAATTAATTTGTAATATTAAGGATTCTACCCTAAATAATACTAATTATAATCATGGGAATTGCGCCCAATCTAGTGTCTCACACATACTTAATATCAATAGCAAAGCCTCTTACAAACTATCTCATTTGAACTATATATTTAAAAATTTACAACAAAAAAAGGAAGAAAAACTTGAAACTAAAATAAATACCAATAAATTAAACTTCTAAGGTGAGGTGACAGGTACGAAAAGTACCTTTAAGTATTATTATTATTTATGCTTTGTGTTCATATGATACTAAGCATAATTATGTGAACTTATCATTTACTTATTTAGAATTGCGTTTTATGCTTTTCATTCGAATTCCCATTATTTTCTAATAACACTGAAATAGTAAAAGTAAACGCTTAGTAATGTGAATTACATTAATTCCTTAAGAAAAAGAAAAACTACATTCGGAGGGATACGAACCCGTGTTCCTAGAGGGAATCTGATTTGTAGGTAGACACCTTATGAGCAGACAAGGCTTCATTCAACGGTTTACTATTTTCGGGTTTTTGTAAACAAACTTTTCATGACTTATAATAGGGATATTATCGCAAAACACAGTTATTTAATAATTATTATTTTATTACTGGCTTGCTGAATGGGCCCAAACGCTACGTTTAACTACACCCTTACAAATCGATTTTCCGTGTTCGCCTCTCGATTCTAGTTCGGGTGGCATTCGTGGCAGGAAGAGCTACGCGCATCTCACACTAACGCGCGAAACTTTAAATTCGGCGTGCGCTGCAGGCTATTATATTATTAAATAAATTATATCGTAACTAAAATTGCCAAGGTTTTACTTTACATTTTTGAAAAAAAATCAAAGTATTTTAAAATTTGAAACAGTTATTAACAATAGTCGGTCATTCTGCCGAACCCTGTGTTATATTTTAGGGTTAAACATTTTCCAGACACGGTAACCAAAACTTAAAAATAAATGCAGAAGTCATACACTAAAATTAGTATTTTATGTCACCTCTGTCGTTAGTGTACTGAGGGGCGCAAAAATGTTGGCTTGCCTACAGTAACATTTTGCTTAGTTACGGCCCTGGCTATCAACATTTGGGCAAAATTCAAAATTTTAAAATGATAATATCTTATTAATGGGCTTTGTTTTCTTTAAACCAAATTATGAAAAGAAATGCTTTTCATAGTGACACAATCATGAAACGTTACTAAAAATGCCATGACTGCCCTTTTGGAAAATATTTTTAAAAATTGCACCAATATATGCAAATGGTCCAGTTCATTTCTGGAGCAGTATATAAAAACAGTTGTTAGTTTGAATAAAGAAAAAATCTGTAAAAGCAATAGTCTGCAGAAATAAAGTAATTTTAAATAAAAATACATATCAAGCATGCAAAAGTTTATTTGTGCCTAATTAGTTTTCATTTTTCCTTCAAAACCAACTTGCGAATTTTTAATACGGAATTTATCAACTTCTATAGTTTTCTACTTCAAGACGGAGATTCAATTTTCAGTTAGATATGATATGTTCTTAGCTACAAGTTCTCCATTACGGTGTAGAAATTACATTGACCAGGCAACCGTATCAATTGTATTGATGATTTATCTGGTTTTACAAAGAACATTAGCATTACGGAAAGTACATTTCCTTGCCAAACAGGTCTTTCCTACTAAGTATCATCTTATGCTTTAATACTTCCAGTTATATACGATACGCAACCGACCTCCCCCTTAGGTAGACATACAACCCCATGCCACAGCAGCAGTGCTCACTTTTACATTTGTAGTTTCAGACAATAATTTAGCTAGTTGATGAAACTAAGGCTTCTAGCTGTGAGATTTTTCTGTGGTCGTGCTAGTAGTCATATAATAATAATAAAACATATTCTACGTATAAATGTAATAGTTATCTGTACGAAATGCCAAGCACATAACAGCAGGAACTGGAAAACAGTGGATATATACTGCTATGGAATGCTAACTCTTTACCTAATTGTTTGTTATTATTTAATTAAATATTAAATTGTTAGAGCCTCCACACAAAATTTTGATTGGAATAAAATTAATTCTCAGGCTGATTAAAATGTAACTCGTATTTATTTTATTTGTCAAAATAAATGGTTATATGCCCGTTTTTGTATTTTATCTACTTGCAAATAATGATAAATAACCGCTAGCTCTCAGGTAAAGCAGTCACTCTAACTCGGTTGGGTTCCTGGTTGTTTGTGTAATGTTACAAATTATTTGAGTACGGTTCTGTTTACCGCTTTAGTTCCACTACGCAGAAGCAAAATATTTGGAAACAGGTCAAATGTTACACAAAATGGTTTCCGTATGCAAGATTGCGTTACATGACGTTTAAAACAAAGTGAAATTATCAAAGTTCGTACAGGTATTTATTTGAATTTTCACGCTTTGGCGGCATTAATTATCTTTTGTTTTCAGGCAATGGATTGTCGATGACGTCAAAGGGACGCTGCTGGCGGAAATTAGCAATTGTTTCAAACGCGTCCGGTTTCACTCTCGCATAACCTCAAATAATGGAATCCGCTTGTTTTGCGAGCTGCACCTCCTCTATAGCCTCGGAAATGCTTGGATCTTAAGTGGTGTCTCCTCTATCATGCACGTAATTTTCACGGGCCTAACATTGATAATTTTAGCCAAATTTGTTACCTGATACTTCGCCGAACTCCTCGGGTCGCTGTAGTGACGCCGTTGTGATGCTGGAGCTGCTACGAGCCCGCTTGATGTGAAACTTCTTGGAGACGTTGTTACAGGGCTGCTCTACGTTCTGGAATCTTTCCCTCTAGGCTGCGATGATTTCCTTGGCTACACGCAGTGATCGAAAATTTGAGATGAACGGCTTCATGGAACTTTCTAAATTTTTGTGACGGAAACTCTTGCAAATGATATCACACCAACTGGGATATGCACTTATTAAAATGATACACTTTTTATGTCAAAAATTGCTCATTTATTATACAAATATGATTTAAAGTGGAGCACAATTTACATTGTCATTTCTTCTAATTTTTTCATTTATTCTCTCTCTATCCGTTATAAAAAAATGCTAATCTAATATTAATACAAACGGAAATTAACCAAGTTCAAATCAATTACATTTTGAAATAATACTGCTTATAAATTATTATATTTACAAATATCTTATATCTAAAATATTGTCTACATTTTTTATTATTAAAATGTTGCTTTGCGCCACCACAAGTTTTATTATTTGCTTTGCTTTGCTCACTCGCGTAATTGCACTGATTAATTTATTTAGAGTTCGTTTCCTGCACAATTGTTTTTCGATGTCCATCTGTTTGCTTTTTACTCGTTTTTTCTCCTGTCTTGCTGTTTGCTTTTCCCCTTGCTTTATAATGTCTTGTCTGCTTCTCACACTTGCTATTTTATGCCTTTCCTGCCTGCCTTCTTAATTGCTCGTTGCAACATTATTATTTTTCTGGCTTCTTATACCTATTTTTTAGAACCCGTACAATATTTCACTGTTTCGTTTAATTGAATTGTACGCTTCATTTTCTTGCACATAGCAAACTTTTTTTAATTAATAATTTCTTTTGGTTCGGCTATTGCTTTTGCACAAACCTATTATTTAAATTGATACGACAGTCAACTTAGACCCCTGTGAGAAATGAGCTTTGCTTATGCGTTTCTTATTCAATTACTACTCTATTACTGGCATCTCTTTACCAATGCATTTATTCTGTGAAATTCAAGTTTTAGCCTTGCAGTTATATAAAGCACCTCAACCCTGTGCTTATTGACTTGTTTTCTAAACTGTACTGCAAGCAGAGTAGATCCTCAGGCATAAGACCATTACAATAGGTCATAACCAGCTAGCCAAAATAATTCATCGATATTTGGCTTTGAAGCATCCGTTCACTACAAATGCTTCAGTTTATTATAAATTCGCCTCCAAAGAAATTAATAACAGCTTCTTCCTTTATTAAGATAAAACTACATATTAATAATAATAACAATCGCCATTAAGAATCCGAATGTTGATCGCAAAGGTGTCCCCTTGATTTATCCCTTGTCGGTCTTGTGCCTTCTCCATTCTATTTCTTACAGCCATCTCTATTACCCATCATCTGATTGGTTTTCCATGTTTTCGGTTTACTAATATTAGTGACCATTGAGTTTGTATTTTTATGTAGACTATAACATTTTGTGACCGTATATTGTAACGCCCCCGTTTCAATAGCTCGTTCTAGCAATTCGCATCTTCTTTCGAACCACCTTATATTTAAATTATGTAGCAAAGGAATTCAGGTTTCTTGCATAAAGCGCCTGACGTTAGAGATAAGGCAGATTCTGATCGAAGCACGCTCGCTTGGCTTTTCCTAAGTAGGCTCGCTAGCAAACAGTGGAGTTTAAACTTCCTACCTTAATCTCTCAGGTATTTTATTTGCTGCGCCACTATTCATTTCCACTTTGCAGTAGGCAGTTTGTTCGGCTGTATGCTAGAACTGGACCAATCCTCCAGACATCCGCTTAGAAACCCTTTTATCAGCTTCGGAGATTCCAGGTTTGTTGAAAATCACTACTCACCAATTTCTTTTTTATATGACGGAATTGCTCTGTGCATTTTAGGTTAAAATGAGGACAGTTTGCAGACTGCCTTGTCGTTGTAATAAGTACTGAAACTTGCTACGTTGCACTGGTGACCCCAAAGACATCAAACACTGGTTAACGGTTCACATGGATTTGACATTCAACTCATTTATTTGAAGCTGTCAACTGTTAGGTGTGTAAACAAAAAACAAACATTTTTTGTTGAAACTGGCGATTACAAATGTTGGTTAAAATGTTGTAATTTCACGATTTCTCGATTTATAAAAAACATAATGTACTTCTCGTCACTGAAGTTCCTTTTTATCCCACATTCATGATAAGAAGCTAAACTTTAGTGCCTTGGTATACAAACTACTATTTTTGAACGAATTAAAAACCAAACGTCTTACTAGATTTATCATTAAATAACAGTATCAGTTTTGAAAAAATACATTTCGTATCTTCTTTTAACCATCAACATAAGTTAAGGTGGAGCTCCGTCAGTTATTTACTTATAGGGAATCCTAAGCATAATCTTCTGGTAAGAAAAGGGAGCCACGTGTGAAGTCCAAAAATTCGGGTAGAGGGGGGAGAGGCGCCACAATGAGATTTCGCACCACCTGAAAAACTTGCTAAGGCGCTCCTGTAAATAAGGTTATATCGTTCAACAGTATTGCGTTACATAATCGCACATTGTCGTTTTACTCGTTTTAAGGTAAATTTCTCTTAACCCTTAAATGACAACATGTAACTTCTGTGTCGTAGTAGACAACACGGATCATACGTGACCCCATACAAAGGCTCAGCATTTTTCAAAATAAAAAAAATTGAAATTATACTGAAAAGTATACTGTATCTCAAATAAAATCGAGTCTTTATAACAAATAAAAGTGATTAATTGCAAAGTTATCAAATACTTAAACTATGCTCTGCACATATGCTTCTATTACAATCTATGCGTTTATGACGGATTTTTCCGTCATGTTTTCCGGGACAAGCTGCACATCTCTTCGAAGACACGTAAATGGGAGGAGTGGGGGCATTGGTATCTTCTTCTTGTCCTAAAATATCCGTTATGGACGATCTTAGTTACTGCGGTAGGGTTTTCACTTCAACGCGTTTTCTAAAATGCTCTACAACGAGTTGAAATCCCAAATTTTTCAAAAACTGTTCTGGGCATGGGTTTTTGATTATAATTATTGGATTTGTAGATTACAAATGCATTAATAGCTCCTCCATCAAGCAAGCAGTAAAAAAAGCGAAGGGGCAATCTCTTGGTTCTTCTAGAAACAGATTTTGAATGGCACAACTGATCGAAAGTGTCGACCCCGTCTTTTGTAAAGTTGAATAACAAATTTCAGGCTTTTTTGTTAATTCATCAATCGTTTATTATCATGCATTGATGACAAAAACAGAATTATTTTCTTTTATTTTTTTGGGAAATGTGACACGTCTTTAAAAATAATGTTCGGTTAAATAACGACTACCTGAAGCCATTCTTGAAAGTTACTCAAACAACAACACGGGTCACATACGACCCCAACACGATTGTTGCGCAAACTGTTTACACAACGTATTTGACACGTTTACAAGAATGCCTACTAAGCTAAGAAGGTAAACAGAAGCATTAAGATCATTAGATCAACACACCAAAGTGTAAGATACCGCCATTAGTGATTTTTTATATCTATCCTTGTCGCACAATTTTCTTCAACTGTGGATAAAAACACAATCTAACAATAATTTGACTTTACAGCAGTACCACTACACCAAAAAGAAAATCCCCAAAAACGAGTATCTTCCCTATTGCACTTGGCAAATTTGTATTTGTTGTCTTTACCTCACAATTTTCTCACATTCTCACGAGAGGAATGGAATGACGGTAGCTTATACTTAGTGTATTAATCTAGTGGCCCTAGGAAGCATTGTACGATAGCGCCACGGTGTTTAAAATTGTTACTAAATTTAAATGTGTTGAGGTCGCATACGAGCCCATGTTGTCGTTTAAAGGTTAAATCCGTAATTAGACGTATGAATTGCTAAGGTATTTACAACCCATCTTAGTAGGGATAATGCAGAATGTGCTGGCAAGACCACTCTAAAAACCTTGGAATAAAACTCTCAGAAAGACAACCTTAGATCGGGGAGTAACAAAATTCAGAAAAATAAGCTTTATTAACAGAGTCTTACGAATTGCCTTGGTCCTATCTTGTGTGTACTACGGTTATTGATGATAACAGCCCTTTATACTCAAAATGTGTGCCTATTTTGTCGGTTCCATTCAATAATTAGTATAGTTTCTCATACATCAATTAATTAAATTCAAATGTGCCGCCTATGTTTGTCTTTATTCATTTTACAATTATTTGGTTATTACTATACACACTCAAACTTGCATGGATTCACCCAGTATTTGTTACTAATAATAAGAAATTTATCAAAATTTGTTGTGCAGATAAGAAATATATAGTATTTAACATTACTAGCTTGGTAAGAGGGTTTTTACTGGCGGACAGAAGGATATGACTTACGAGCCAAAGGCGAGCCAGTCACTTTCTGGAGCCAGTAAAACCCGTTACGTTGCGTGTATTGTTGATTATTTTATTTGTTTCTCACTTGTAAATAATAATAAATTTACCATTTATTCTCACTGTCAAACTGACAAGCAACTAAATTCATCAATATGACACATACTAAGGAAGACAACTCTGGCTTTGCACGCTATCATTTATCTGTGAGCACGCTAGCCAGTTAAGAAACATTTTCAAGGTGAATACAGTGACTTGATAAATTGATGTTTACAAGTGAGAAACAAATAAAAGGTTTTTGTTGGAAATAGGTAGTAATAGTAGCAGTATTTGTTGAGGGGACACTTATGTCAAACAAGCAGTCCTTCATAGGCCCTTTTTGCCAACCCTATGGACAAGGTTAAGGCATGTAGCGTACCAGGTACCTTAGTCCTACTTATAATTTTGCCGTGACCAAGGAGTTCCAACCCTAGCGATACATGCTACACATCGTAGTAACATGGGACCCACTACTTTACATCACTTCCAAATGAAGGCATTCTGTAGGTTCTCATCCGCATTTTTAATTTTTTTAAAACCCCACGGGGATCGGGGATCGAACTCTCGACTCTTAGATCAGTAGCCAGAAACGCATACCACTGAGCTATGCAGCCCGGCTGGAAATAGGTAATTGATAAAAGTTGATCACATTTACATTGAAAAATGTTATTATGTGTGTCGAGTAAAATCGAAGTGTCAGAGTGAATTTAACTTTGTATTCAAAAAATGCAATATACCCTACGTAGGAGGTTTGTCAGATGTTCAGAGGGGAAAAATTGTTACGTCTTTTGAGCAGGTAATGTCACAAAGGCAAATTTCAGCAACGATGGACTTCTTGCAGGGCGTCGTTTCAAAAACTTATGCGAGATATTTGAAATTAGAGACACTCAAGAACAGACCCAGACAAAGTCGTCGCATGGTAATTACTGATCAACAACACCGGTTTTTAATTCAAATAGCTAGAACATTTATCTAACCTCCTCTTTTCGAGATCTCCAAAGACAACTTTTGCAGGCTGCAGATTTTAGTGTTTCAGTTGAAACAACACCAAAAGATGTTTTTGCCACATTAATCTTATTAGGGATGGAATCTTCAACATAGCCTTCGGCGACTGTCGAAGACTTCCAGCCTCCATGTTTCTTTAGCGATAAAACGTCTGCACCAGCATTTACTAAAAGTGTCGCAGACGTTCTACGGTAACAATGGCCAGTGTAATGAGATTCATTAGGTAAATGTAAATATTTGGCAATCAAGCTAGGTATTTTTGCAAATGTATGTACACCTATCACTTGTGTTGTGCACTTCCTTAATCTGTAGTTGATAAAAAAAGTATTGTGGTCACAATGTTCCGGCCTTAAAGCTGCATATTCTCGAAACATTGCCAAGGGACTTACTCCTTCACAAAGTTCATCTGTGACAGTGAAAACCGGCTTTTTACCATTTTTAGAGTCGGGAATAGTAATTATCAGCATATCGCCTTGATCAACTATATCTTGAACTTTCATTTTACGAAGCTCGTCTCTACGACAAGCACCAGCAATTCCAAAAATGAAGCAAACCTGTATTTAAAGATACAAAAAATATAATTGACAATTAAGCAAGTATAAATATAAATATTTTACCTTTGACATGAGATAAGAATCGTTAGGGGGATCACGAAGGAATGTATTTATTTCATCCCGAGTAAATACTTTTGATTTTTTTGGTTTGTATCCAACATTTTTCATTTTCAAAAATGCCCGAAGTTTAGCATATTTACTAATGTCAATGTTTTCTTTAACCGCCAATGTAGATTTCAGCATTGAATATATAGACCACATCGTTGAAGATTTCCAAATTGATGCTTTTGATGAAAAGTATGGCAGAAATACATTTTCCGTTATATTCTTGATCTTCTGTTCCATACACCAGTTCTTAAACGTTTTGTATTGTTTTTCATATAAGATCCGTGATTTGTGTGGCAATAATTCTAATGCCGCGGCACTTGCAATTTCTTGAAGTTCTGGGGGCGTGTTGCTGAAGTCACTATCACTATCGTAATATTCGTCATCTTCTGCCATTGTAGCAATAATTATTTATTGCAAAGAATGGAGAAGTAGTACAACTACAATAACCTGACAGAAGACAATAAATTAATCCACGGCCTGCTGAATTGTGTGACAAACGTCAAAGTGACGGTTGTCAAACAATACAGCAGGTCGTGAATTAATCAGTTGTTTAGCAATTGTGGCGCCACCATCGGTAATTCTTGAACCAAATTATCGGACGAAAAGCGTTTGCGGACGAAAAGTGTTTGCGGACGAAAAATAATAGCGTACAAAAAAATTACATATTTCGTACGTAAATGCGTCCGTAAAATCACATTTTATAGGGAGGTCAGAGCCGGATTAAGAGGGGGGCTAAGGGGGCTGCAGCCCCGGGCCACCGAATTTTGGGGGCCTCGAAAAGATTCGAAGGTTATAATCTAGTGTGCTTTCTAATCATTTAGATCCCTTTGTACTCGTTGCATAAATGGGAATGGGGCCTCTAAAAAAATTTAGCCCTGGGCCTCACATATCCTTAATCCGGCTCTGAGGGAGGTCGACGGAAAAGTATATTAACTGGTACATCGTTACAAAGCTTCAGTAATAAAAGTAATGTTACTTCTGGACGTACTGTATACCAAAGCGAAGTAATCTCAAACACGACTACAAGCGTAGAATCAGCAACTACAAAAGAACAAAATGTATTTGGTGTCGCCTGTACTTCCAGATCAGGCATTAATATCTATGATTGTTCTAATTGTACAATTAATATACATATTAATAAAGAGTAATTGAATCTTGTGACATTTAAATCGCTTTATGTCAAATCTAAGTTTAGTGTTAAGATTCCTATGTTATCAACCAAATTTTAGCTTCTATTTAAAAGCTACTAGATGGGGCTACATGTAACAATAAGAAGAAAACTGTTTTTGTCCTCGATTTAATGATACGTATGGATTTGTAGATCTGTAAACTTGCGAGTTCGACGGAAAAATTTAATGTGTATATCTGCCAAAAAGTGCTGTTTTGTCCTCGCCTGTTTTCTGGCCTCAGCTCCGCTTCGGCCAGAAAACTCAGACTCGGGCAAAAAAGATTCACTTTTTTTCCTAGTCACACAAATAACTATTTCTGAATTATGTCATTTTTGACATTGGAAAAAGTCCAATAAAACATTTTACAATACCAAAAGACATTTTGCTCGAAATTTAATTAGCGGTATAGAACAGAAGCTGTCACTGTTCTGGAATGATCTGCTCACCTGATTTGAATTTTATTGAGCATCTAGGGGACTTCAAAGAAGAATTAGAGCTCGAAGGGATAATCTAGGAAATGTGGAACAGCTCATTCACGCAGCTCTAGAAGAATGGGCAAACTTACCTCAAAAACAAGTTAAAAATTTGATTAGAAGCATTCCCTGCCGGACTGCAGATTGTATTACGGCTAGAGATGGCAACACTGACTATTAAAGTGAAAAATAAAATTTTATTTTTCTTTAATCAGTAATTGAGTATTTAAATTTTTAGTTAGTTTTATTAATTTATTTATTTATTTTAGTAATTAACCAAGAGCTCAACCAATTGCAGGCCACTTAAATAAAATATAAATAATCTGTGCAATATGTACAGCAAATTATTAATTAATTAGAATGTATTGCAGTGGCAAAGCAAATAAGTAAAAGTGAGTACTAGAGACGAATACCATCTATATAAGCCGTTCACGACCTTTTTGGGACAGAGTTGGCTATGATTTTTTCTTTTCATGTTGGACTAAACTGATTCGATGATGTAGCGGATGCAACTTTTTTTTCTGTCAGTGTCTGTTCGACATTCTCTTGCCACCACATTGCCAGATTTATTATTTTAATATTCGTAAGAAAATAAACGATTTATCAAATGTGTAAAAATAATTTTAATTTCCGTCAAAGGAAAAGTCAAAATGCCCAAAATAATTTTGTTACAACAAAAAATTTCCATTAAACGATGCTACTTCCAATTTAAAAGGACAGATCAAATTTAAATGAACGCGAATCGATGTGGAAACTAGAGAGTATCCGGCAACGATGTACCTATTCAGAAAATATAACCTTAAACTGAAAACAACTTAACGTAACACAAAAAGTGTCAATTTCCATGAGGGAGTTTAGTTGCAACAGAGGTTCTGCCAACAAAATTACTAAATGGTCATAGTCTCACCTGCCCCAAAAAGATCGTGAACCGCTTATAACTATAGTTCATATAAATATCAGATACATATGTTATAAACTTGTAAATTAAGAAATTAAAAAAATCTAGTTGATGAAGTACGTGCAAAACAGTGTAAATAACAAATCAAAAAATTTTAAATTATAAATAGCATGCGTTGAACGAGCTATTTCTCTATTTACATAAAACTTAAATTGTTTTAAACTGCAGTTATAAATATCTACCTCTGAAAAGTTGTTACTAATGGAACACATACGCAACATTGGTGAATTATAAGCATAGTTCGTTCTGTAATTCGGGATTGAAAAAATAAAGGTATTTGTAGAGGTGTGTGAGGACACATGAAAATGTAGCTCTGATAAAAGGGTATCAAAATCTACATCCGATCTAATTAATTTGAATATAGATATGCATGACTACAAAGTTCTTCTTTTTTCTAAACTTAAGGGATTAGACTCGTTAAGCAATTCAGTATATGGTAGAGAGAGGGGATAAACACCATGCATTTAGAAATACAAGTAACATAAATTTGTTTTGACCTTTTCTATAAATTTTTTATAATTGTAATATGGTGACTAAATGACACATTCATATTCTAAGTGTGGAATAAATACATTGAACTTTCATGAACCAGTGCATCGCACTGCTGGTATGCAATTCCCAAATTTTGAAATGAAAATTTAATCTGTTTAATTTGAGATTAAACAAAGTTAGAGAGTGGATTTTATTAAACGATGTGGCGTTCCGTATAACACGTCCAAGTTGTCTATAGGCTGAGTTAACGCAATGAAGAGTATGTAAATTAAAAGTAAGTTGATTATCAAACTGTATACCCAGATCCTTTATGTTGTCGTTCCTCCGAATATTTTGAGTATCAAGTGTGTAATTAAAAGTCATTATTGACTGTTTAGCAAAGTAAAATTGTAAAACACCCCGACACCTTAAAAAAATGGCTGCGGCGATTCCTCTTGCCCGGTGATTTAGGGTCATTAGACAAGTGTAGAACCAAAAAGCCATATCCCCACTCCCTACCAAACAACCACCATTTCGAAAACATTTTGAAATAGTTTTTTCTCGCGATCCATTGGTCCCGGAAGTCGTTCGTTATAAACATTTTTTTTTTGGTAGAAGGTTCACCCGCAATTTTTTAATGTTACCTCTCATATAATAACTGCAGTATTGAGGCTTACGAGATTTAACGTAAAATTAGCAAAATTTCAAATAATCATGCAGTACTTGGAACTAAGTAGTAATCATAATTATGGCTGTGATTTGTAAAAACAAAGTCATCATTACAACTGTCTGAAGATCAAATATTTTTTTCAAAATTGTCAATTTGACGTTAGGTGTGAATCCTAAAAATATAAAAGGAAAACCGATAAATAGTGGATAAAAGAAGCTAGCCTACAACGATTATTTAAACTATATAGAACGAATTTATTATAAAACACGAGCAGTCACACAAACTTGATTTTCGTAGTGTAAAACTGAGTTAAGAGTTCAGAGCGCCATCTACTGCATTCTTATTTGAAATTTAGTATATACACAAGATACTTCTAATCTAAGGTTCGCAAGGCTTCTAATATTTTTTTTTCGAAAAGGCAGCGTATCACTCGAATGCGGGTCAGAACTTTAGCTAAATAATGTTAATTGATATTAAGTATAAACATAGTCGCTTTCATAAATAAGGAAATGTACGGTCGTAATTTCAATGCCTATTCGATAACGAAAGTTTTGGGACACCCGTTACATTTTTGCACTGTAATATAAAATCTTCGTTTGATATCAACAACATGTCCATGTTAATTTCCATAACCCAGTTGGAAATTCGGCCTTAAGGAGAGTTCCTCCCGCATAACTTCGTAATAATTATTATACGGAAGGGTTATATATAACAGCAATAAGATAACATGAACAACAAAATAGAATGCTTGAGTAAGAAAAAGATGACCATACGATAAAATTATTTTAGCAGGCATGTTTAGCTGACTTATGTCATAATTAAAATAAGCGTCAAGCCTACTCGAATATTTACTACTATGTTTATCTCTTTCTTACTCAAGCAATACGTGTTATTTTCTTGTTCATGTTATCTCATTGCTGTTATATAACGGGTGTTCATAAACAGTCGTCATCCCAGTTGCTTTGAAAAACAAAATGTTATGTCTTTGATTAATTCGTGCGACACAATGAAACTCCATTGAGTACTGTCATAGCGCATTTTTTCTCAATTTTAATAGACATACGTTTCTGAAGTCAAAACCTACTGGGATGACGACTGTTTATGAACACCCGTTATAATTGTGGCCCCATCGGTATACTATAGCACGATCAACAATTATGTTCAGCTAGTATGGTTATGGAATAGTTCCTAATTTATGAATGCAACTAGAAGTCACTTAAAAATCAAATTACAGGTTTGACATTTAAGTATAAACATAGCTGCATTCATAAATTAGGAACAATTCCATATGCATACCAGAACCTTTGATCATACTTTACTTATTTATAAACAAATACAGCGCCAATATCTAGGTAAAGTTTACACATTACCCTTTTGCTGTGACGTCAGAAATAACAAAACATAGCGTTTAAAACGTATGTTTTATATGACATTGAAATTCAAAAAGATCATTTAGATCGCACGTAGTAGACTTTAGAAAGAATTGGCATATACATAACCTTTAATGTAAGGGATGCTCTAAATAGCACATTATTTAAACCAAGATATTCTTGACCTATGTAATCCGACTTTCCTCCTCTTTGAAGAAGTCCCCAACGCTTAACATAAGATTTTAGGCTTGCTCGCCTGCTTGTTATTGTAGGTTATTTTACTGTCATTTTGGACAAATGTGACATTGACAGTACCTATTATAAAACAAGCCATACTTAAAGCAGACCTGACCAACAACTGCATATTTTTTGTTTCGTCCAGTTCCTTATAGTTAAATAAAGAGCGAAAATTGTTACGTCACAGCAAAAGGGTAATGTGTAGACCTTACACACACGAACATGAACAGTTTTATGCAACACATGTTATACATTTGAAACAATGTTTTTAGAAGGCTACTATAACTTTCAAAAATTTTATAGAACTGTCGATGTAAATAATATTTCTGATAATGTATAGACCATTCAGAAAACGCCAATGTAATGTTGATTGCATAACCCTGTTCATTTTCAATGATTCTTTGTGTACTTACACGGCCAAAAAAAATTTCTTGTTTTCAAGTGGAACACCTATGAATTAATGCATGTTTTCAGAATGTTGGTCTCATGTGCATGATATACTCGTACACCTATTTGGATGTGTTCTTAATTCGACTTCTTGATGTGTAGCCTTAATTATTTTCTCTATAAACCTGTGATTTATATGTCTGTTAAGCTAATTCTCCAGTCTGGGTTACCGCATTCTATACTACTAGGCGTCCTTCAAATGCGCTATGGGTTTAGTGAACCATATGAATAAGAGTTAACCGCTTACAATATTATGACATCACACTTGAAAAAGTGGTTTACCTTACAAGAAATCAACCTGCACTATGCATCAGTTCTTATGGTGGCTCAATTTTATCGACAAAATGAATACATATCACATAGTCACCAATCTTTGTGAATATGTTTTTTATTTACAAACACAAATAGACAGTAAAAATCAGGTGGATGCCGTCTATACTGATCTCTCTAAAGCATTTGATAGGGTTAATCATGCAATTTTGCTCGCGAAATTATCTGAATATGGAATTAAGGGAGATCTGTATAGATGGTGCTGCTCTTATGTGCTGAACAGATCGCAGTTTGTGGTTGTCGATGGCTTTCGATCGGATAGTATCGTCTGTAGATCTGGAATTCCGCAAGGATCGATACTGGGGCCTTTATTTTTCATTGTTTTTATTAATGACCTAACAAAAAATATTTCATCCAACTATCTGATGTACGCCGACGATCTCAAGCTTTATCGTTCAGTTTGCGACATCAATGATGCTGCATCTCTGCAAAAGGACATTGATACTGTAGCTGAATGGTGCAAGAATAACTTGATGAATCTAAATGTAAATAAATGCTACGTCATATCTTTTCATAGAAAGCAAAAACCTTTGCTTTTTGGCTATTGTGTTAATGATAGCATCCTTACTAGAACTGACTGTATTTCTGACCTTGGTATATTGCTTGATACGTCCTTAACTTTTAAAAATCACATTGAGCAAATATGTAAAAGAGCGTACTCGATGTTGGGTTTCATTTTCCGTGTATCTAAGCATTTTACTACGATTGCATCCTACAAAACTTTATTTAATTCACTTGTGAGGTCTAAGATTGAGTATGCAAGTATCATATGGTCTCCGTTCTATACTGTATACAGATTGGAGGTTGAAGCTGTTCAACGGCGTTTCACGAGACTGCTGTTCTACAGATTCAATGTTCAATACCGCCCTTACACTGAACGTCTAGATTATTTATGCCTTGACTCGCTGGAGCTGCGTCGTTTCGTGTCAGAGCAATTGTTTTTGTATAAGCTACTGAATGGTTTGATATGCTCTCCGCTTCTGGTATCTGCTGTAAATTTCTATGTCCCTGCTTACGCTACTAGAGTTAATAACCTATTTACTATGAAAACGAGCTCTAGCAACATGGGTCATTTTTCAATTTTTAACCGCATTATGCGCAACTATAATGCCTGTGCGCAGGATTGCGGGGACATTGATATTTTTAGCAATACTCTGCCTAGATTTAGGTCGTTGGTGGTGCAAAGTTTTCCAGGTGGATAATCGCCTCTTATACATTTTTATCTGTTTAAAATATTGTTAAATTATTTTTATTATTAGTTTTGTTATTTTGTAACAACAATCTTTTATTTATCTAACTTATCCTTATTTACTCTTATTATTAATTTTGTCTTTTTCTCGTCGTATTGGGTTTTCTATAGTGTTTACTTTTAGTTATTACTATCTCATATTTTTATTTCTATTATGGATTTACATGAGTAGTTGATTTTTTTTTCTCTTTTTGTGCTATTATAGTGTAGATCTAGTTTATGTTCTGTTTTTGTATTGTGTAGAAACATGTAATTGGGCTATGTGGCCTGTTGTTTCTTTCTATCTAAATAAATAAAAAATAAATAGTATTTAAACTCATTTGTTTAGTTTTACTCTTTGGAAGCAAACATTAGGGGGTGAGTAATTAATTAAATATAAATATACAGAGATTATCATTAAGGGCGGCATTTACTCTTGTCAATTTCTTGCATTTAGGGCTAACGTATTTCCATTTTTTGTCTTACCTGTCTACTAACTCGACGGAATTTTGAAATATTGATGTTATTTTTAAAAAAATAGATCTATCACATTCGGTATTCAGAAATTGTTTATCTTTTGACTTGATCAAACTATTTAGGAAGTTGTTTTACAAGAACTGGTATGTTTTACAAAATTATAAAAACCGTAAGGGAAGCATGTAGGCAACACGTCGTGCCGAGATGAGCGGCTAATAGATTTACAGCGAAATGCACTTACTAGGAAACTGATACGTAGTTCTTTCTTGTAATACTCGGGTAGCTTTGTTTTTTATTATGCGTTTAGGTGTATTATATATAACTATAATTGAAGTAAATAATAGAATAGTACTACAGTGTTAGTGGGTTATAATAGCTTTACTAACTGCATTATATATATATATATATATATATATATATATATATAGGAATTCTATTCGAAGAAATAAAACACTGGTTTTATGTTTCAAATATCAAATAACACAATCTTTATTTATTTACTTGTTTACAATCTAGCGATGTTTAACCAGGTTACATGTATGTAAATCACTACAGTACAATTTTTAATCGAATTTTATTAGATTGAGGTTTGTAATGCAGCATAGAGGATATATGATACATTTAATTTAAATATTTATATCGAGATATCTAATGGATATCATGTGATATAACAGTTGTATGTTTAACTGGTGGGGTAGTAAGGGTAACCACAAGGTTGTTTATATTGTGTGAGTAACAAAATACCTTGAATTAGAAATCTACAACAAATAGTCACGTTAAGGGTTAAATTCCTATTAATTGTAAAAAAAAAAATTGCTGATTTGATACGTAGTAGTAATAAAGCATTATCTACGATCAGATTTGACTTCAAGTCACAAATGTTATTCAAATATATAACTCAAGATTATTTGATTCCATTTAACGTGGTATATTACTACGAAGCCAGTAAAGCCAGTGAAAGTGAGTGTTGTAGTATGTTGAACTGTCTATTCAAATAATAGGGTTTTCAAACAGCTACAACGAGCTTTAGATTTGATCGGGAACCACCAGGAGGGGATTGCAGATACAAGATAAACATTCAGAAAGTTAGTGACAATTTCTTACAAAATAATAAGAAATTATAAAGTAAGTTTGGTGCCGCAAATCTTTAAACTATAGTAATTATATTTAGAAGTTAATTTTAAAAGAATTATTTTTCTAAATTCTATAGTGTTTTGAGTACTCAACATTTTTCGACAATTATATTTTCAAATTTTAACATCTTGGAATTAGGTTATATTTAGAATTTTTATTTTTTAATCAAGTTTGAATACATTTAGCATTTGATTAAATTACTTTTGACAATCTGTATTTTATTTTGCAATGTCAGATCAAACTTCAATGTGCTACTAACAAACTGAACATACAAATAGTTATTATAATTTAACAGGAAGAGAGTCTTTAGTTTCAATAGAGAAAGTTGTTAGTTAAAAATTAACTCATTCAGCTGAGAATTAGGAGTCCCATGGCTTATAAAACTGACTAGTCGTAACTTAAACAATAATACGTTATAATCTAACCCTGATTTGAGAAACTCCACAAAGTGGACTTTTAAACCTGCCACCTCTTCAACTGTACTAATTGCCCTGCTTTCGTTTTGAATATCAAATTCGGTTGCGACTGATATCAAAAGTTCTTGACATAAATAGACTTTACTGTATGGGCTGCAGGCCTCAATTTAGCAACTCTGCCAAAATTTGCTGTTAGTCTTTTCGCTTGTATTAACTTCCACAAGTTATTACCTCTTTGTCCTGCTGTTAAATTTTGGATTGATTGTAGATGTAGATATCATCCATAAAAACGTTTTAATCAGTTTATTTAGAACTCTCACTGCGTTTAAACTTATTTTTCCTTCTTTGGAAGTTCTAAACAAGGTAACTAAAATAATTTTGGAAATGATTAATTTGCATGGATTTAGATAGGCACTGTAAGTAGATAGCATTAAAGCAGTACAATAACAATAATGAACAATTTGTACTAAAACATAAATAATTACTGGCGATGCTGGGAGGTAAATACAAACAGATGTTGATTATCAGTTTAATCGTTTGTTAATGTTAGTTTTAGTTACTTTTTATGCTAACCCTGATATATTAACAGATAGTTCTATTAGAGAGAAATTTAAAAAGTTGGGTTATTATATATAACCGCTTGGGTACGTTTTACAGGCTTTAAATGATTAGTTAACTTTTAAAAGGTGAAGACAGTTCAATTACGAAAACAATCCAGAGCCTTTAAGTTGGCACCGAAATAGTCAAGGAACCACATTAAATAAATAAATATGAAATATTTGTGCATCAGTCAGCGAATATAGGACTTAGCAGGGTAATCGGTAGTAATCTATTACATATAATCCGTTACGCTGCAAGCGTACGCATAGAACAGTTAACAAAATTATATTCGATCATAGGACAACTCCATATATAAACAGTTTAAGTTCGTTTTAAGTAAACGCCAGGCTTAATTACAATATTTTACAAAAACTGCTTCCAATGTTGTAGTTTTATAATAACAATTACTGTAAATTTCATTTGTGGCAATTTTAAAAACGGCGTATATGCTCTCACAGTAAATATACTTTCACAACCTTATTAATTATTATTTTCAGAAACATGCTACACACCTGATAAGCAACAAGGAAATTGTGTGCCCTTGATCGAATGCCCGAAGGTTTTCGAGACGTTTGCAAATCCACTAAAGGGAAGTGAAACATATCTGCGCCGGTTTTTGTGCAAAGACGAGCAACAGTTGAAAGTGTGCTGTGGCACGGCGGCTAATTTTACGGCGTTGTTGCAGAACTATTCAATTTCTGATCCCACGGACATTTCCAAAAAAATTATCGATGCCTATGATCTCCCGAATTGTGATCCAAAGTCGATCACAGATTTAGAGTTGCCTATCATTTTAACAGAAAATGTAAATTCTGACGTGCAACCTAAAAAATGCCTAGGTATAATGGCTAATTCCAGATACGTCATTACAGCGGCTCGATGTGTTGTGCCCAACACCCAAGGGAAACAATTTGCAGTGTTGAGTATTCATTACAAAGTAATTTAATTCTAAAGTATTAATTGTCCAATGTTTTCAGTGTAGGGGTTCAGTTACGTGGCAAAAATAACAACTCTCTAAGTTTCGGTGTTGAAGAGATAATCTCCCATCCCTTCTTCGATCAAGTTAATGGCGTTAACGACATAGCAATTTTAAGATTAAACCAATCTGTTGCAAATGGTAAGTCAAATGGAATAATTTTCTGTACATCTAAAACTCTATGCAATGCCTTAAACTTAACAGTTAAAGCAAAGTCTTAGTCTGAGCAATAGCAAATTTAATAAATGCAAATGCAAAATTAGTTATTATAAGAAAGCAAGCTGAAGCTATTGCAAATAAGAACAGAGTAGATAAATGCAGTTCACCACGGCAGCTCCTTAGACTCTGGCTACTAAAGATTTTTAAGAATTTAAATATTTCCGATCTTGACTATGTTAGTTTGTAGAGATTAGCTTTATGGTTTTTAAGTACTTCGAAGTAATTTTATACTCAAAGCAACCAAAATTAAGGTGGGTTTTAAACACCTTTGCAACTCGTTTTTTTAATTTAAATTTTAAAAGAAAATCTACCAAAAACGTGAAAAGTGAGATTATAACCATTCAATAAATAAGACCTTATATACTACTGTTCATAATTATACATAGTTAGTACAAGCTAGTTATAATATGCTAGTTCTGGTTAGATTTTACTGTAGAAATACATTAAAATATGAAAATTTAGGTTCACACGTAATAATGTACTATGCACGATTACTCAGCCAATTTACATCAGATGGGTCTGAATTTTAATAAACATGTAGTACATGGTTTATATTTGATATTTCATAGCTTACCTCTCAGTTGATATGTCTTTTAATCTTATATACCGGGTGGCCATAAACATCTGAGATCCCGGTAGCCATGGAATTAGCTACTTATAAATGTTGGTTAGCATTATACTTATTTCAATTATAATAAGTATTGTTATGAAATGTAATAAAATGCAAATAAGAGGAGGGGAATGTGCCCCAGATTCTGCAGTTTAGCCTACGACTCGATTATAAAAATCTCCTGTTCTAACTTTAATACTCATTGCAATCTGTAATAATTTTTGACAGATAGGAATTTTAGTTGTGATGACATTAATGACATTTAGTTTAGTTGGATTCATCACTTTAATAAAGCGGTGTTGATTCCAAAGGTAATGTGATATCAGATATTTATGGCCACCCGTATATACGTATATTTCTAAAAGTCCTGACTGACTCACTGACTCACTCACTCATCAACGCCCAGCCCAAACCCTTGGACCTAGAAAGCTGACATTTTGCACAGAGGTTCCCTTTATGATGTATACAAGGAATAAGGAAGGATATTTCGAAATTCAACCCCTAAAGGGGTAAAATAGGGGTTCCAATTTTGTATGGCAGAAATAATATTAAATAGACATTTCGACTTGAAACTTCGTAGGAGTACTCCTAAAAACAAATAATCAAACACGTATTTCGTGATTTTCCGAAAATCAACCCCTTAGGGGGTAAAATGGAGTAAGTAAGCCTAAAATCGATATGGGTGTCGTTATTGAGGTTTTTTGGGACGTTGATTGCGAAAATTACATTTATTTTTAAGTCCAAGACGGTGAACATGACATAAAGGAAGAAACGGAACGGGACGGGACTAGACTGGACGGATTAGACGGGACGGGACTGAGCGGGACGGGACTGGACGGGAAGGGAAGGGACGGAACGGGACGGGACGGGGCAAAGCGGGACGGGGCGGGGCGGGACGGGTCGGGGCGGGGCGGGACGGACGGGACGGAAAGGAAAGGAAAAGGATGGGATGGAAGGGGAGGGGATGGGATGGAAGGGTAGGGGCGGGACGGGACGGGAAGGGACGGGACTGGACGGGAGGGAAAGGGGCGGGACGGGACGGGACGGGAAGGGTCGAGACGGGGTGGGGCGGGGCGGAACGGGATGATACGGAAAGAAAAGGGAAGGAATGGGATGGAAGGGGAAGGGACGGGACGGGACGGGAAGGTACGGGACTGGACGGGAAGGGACTGAACAGGAAGGGACTGGACGGAAAAGGAAGGGACGGGACGAAAAGGAACGAGACGGGACGGGACGGAAAGGGAAGGGGAGGGAAGGAATGGGATGGAAGGGGAGAGGCGGGACGGGACGAGACGGGACGGAACGGAACGGGACGGGACGGAATGGGACGGTACGGAGACGGGGACGGAGAAAGGGACGGGGACGGGGATATGATGGGATGGGATGGGATGGGATGACAGAAAATAATTAGTCATTATTTAATACACAAATAACGAACCTCGCGCGAACGAAGTCGCGGGAAAAAGCTAGTCTATATATATATACAATATAAAGGAAAGTCACAACCCTGACTAATCAACGCAGAGCCGAAACCACTGGTACTAGAACCTTGAAATTTAGGTGGAAAGTTCAATTTGTTACATAAGGTAGTGCTAAGAACGGTTTTTTTGAAATTCGACCCCTAAGGGGGCAAAAAAAGGTGAACTGAGACGAATTCCTCAATATCTCTTACACCCGATAAGATATAGATTTGGTGTTCGCTTGCAAAGATTAACAATGCAAATACCTAGAAACGTATTTTAGGATTTTTTACCCTAATCAACCCTAATCAATTTACCCAGTTATCAACCCTAATTAAAGAGCTCTACGTATCTCCTATGTTTATTGATTCAGAACATTCTTTTTTTGGCATATAGATGTATTTTTAAAATATTTAGAAGGGGGTGTAAGGGAATTTGAATATTTTAACCCTAAAGAGGTAAAAGGAGGGAAAACTGAAAGAGGGTAGGGGTTAAAATTATAAATTTTTTTGCTGTGAGTTCCATTTCACAATAAAATGGGTTAAAAGGGATTTTTTGAAATTCTACCCCTACGGGGGTGAAAAGGGGTAAAATATATTTTTACGAGTTCCTCAATATCTCTTAGACCCGATGCGATAGCGACTTGCTGTATACTTGCAAATATTATCAATGCAAATTCCTAGAAACGTATTTTAGGACTTTTCCCTAATCAACCCCTAAAGGTGCAAATCTGGATTGGGGGTGAATTAAAGAACCCTTCACATCTCCTATGTTTATTGAGTCAGAAGATTGCTTTTTGGCATATAAATGTATTGTTAAATTATTTAGAAAAGGTTTAAGGAAATTTGAAAATCTGAACCCTAAGGGTAAAAGGAGAAAAACTGAAAAGGTGTAGGTGGTTAAAATTATTATTTTTATCGCTGTGAGTTCCATTTTACAATAAAATGGGTTAAAAAGATTCTTTGAAATTCCACCCCTACGGGGATAAAAAGGGGTAAAATGTGTTTTCACGAGTTCCTCAATATCTCTTAGACCCGATGATATAGCGACTTGATGTTTACTTCCAAAGATTGTCAATGCAAATACCTAAAAACATATTTCAGGATTTTGCCCTAATCAACCCCTAAAGGTTCAAATCTGGATTCGGGGTGGATTAAAGAACTCTTCGTATCTCCTATGTTTATTAAGTTAGAACATTCTTTTTTGGAATATAGATGTATTTTTAAAATATTTTTAAACCGTCTAAGGGTTGTTTAAATATTACCCCTAAAGGGGTAAGAAAGAGGTAAAACTTAAAAGAGGTAGGGTGTTAAAATTATTGATTCTTTTCTAATGGCTACATTTAAACTAAAATGAGGTAGAAAAGGTTTTAGAAATTTCACCCACAAGGGGATGAAACGTGTATTCCGCTATAATCTATATGTATAAAAGATAAAGCACCAACTCAACAACGTGGATGCGTTCTAATCCTTGGTACCAGGAACTTGAAATTTGGTAAGAAAAGTCCTTTAATTACGTAGCGAAGTGCTAGAAAAGGAGTTTTCAAAATTCCACCCCTAAAGGGAAGGAAAGAGGTAAAATGTATTTTCTCGAATTTTTCAATATCTCTTAAGGCCCTATAATATATCGATTTGGTTTTTACTTGAAAGGTTACCTATACAAGTTCCTAAAAACGTAATTGAGGATTGTGCACAGATCAACTCCTAAAGGAGCGAATTTAGATTCAGGGGTGAATTATAGAACCTTTCGTATTTCCTATGGTTCCTGATGACCATGGTTTTTGGGCATATGTGTTTTTTAAATCTTTAAAAAGTGGTGTAAAGTTTTTATTCTAAATTTCATTGTGAAAGGAGTAAAAATGGGGTAAAAGTAAAAAGAAGTTAAAAAAGCGGTTGATTTTAAATAAAAATAAAATAGAAAGATTTACGAAATTCACCTCCAAATAGTGGAAACTGGTATGTTGCTACAATTTATGAATGCAACATTTAATAAGTACATTTATTATTTTTAATCTCATTGTTATACTAAACCTATAGTTTTATCAATCTATACAATGAGAACGACAAATACATACACATTTCCAGGGGATACGTGAAGCATAAAACTTTTTTCCGAAGAGCATTGTTTCCTTTTTCCTTATAATATTTTGCAGCGTTTGTTAGTTTAGCGTATTGAGTGAGGGAGGAAGGGAGCATTCTAGAATTCGTTTAAGATTTAGAAGAAATAACATTTTTAGGATACTGCATTGGTAACTAGCGTTTACATAGTTACAAACGAGTCCGGTAGATAAAATTTACCGGCCTAGACCAGTAGTAATAGAACTACTACTGGTCTAGGCCGGTAAATTTTATCTACCGGACTCGTTTGTAACTGTGTAAATGCTTGCTAGTTACCAATGCAATATCCTAAAAAATTTTATACGATACACGACCGGTAGCATTTTTATGGCCTTGCCAAACATTGCCAAAGTATAGGCGCGGCTATAAAAATGTTGCTACCGGTCCAATAACGTAAATAGGTATTGTAGTCCGTACGAAGAACAGGTATCTTGCTAGTATGCCATAATTGAGTTAGCATAACAGCGCAGCACCGTAAATCAACATTATCGGATTTATGTCAAATGAGATATCGAAATATTTCTTTTAAGGCAAACAAATGCTTCATATTTTTTTTTGTTAGGTAATTAATTGCATTAGTTACATAATTTTCAGTTTTTAATTTGTTTTTTCATTTTGATAATCGGTCCTTATTAGCTCATAAATAAGCAGGATTGTTTTAAACTAACGCTATTTTTGTATAAACAGTGTAGGGGATTGAAGTAAGAGCTCATGTCATTTGGCTGCTGTTAAGGTAACATGTACAACTTTGATCTCCCGAAACAAAATATTTTCAGAACAAAATGGAAACTTGTTTGTAGCTGAAAATGACATCTTCAAAGTAAATAAAAGAGAATTTTATCCTTTGCAGTTATCCTGTGTTTAGATTTATCTTGTGGTTATACGAGAATATCGCAGTTTAGGTTACTGCCTCCCACGCAAGTAAGCAACCAAACTTATTTAAATCCATGAGAAAGGCGAGTTTAACGAAGAAAAAAGTGAATCTAAAGTGATCCATATATCGGTCAACTACAACGATTACAAGATATTACTTGTAAATCTGAAAAGATCTGTCCCAACTGCTAATCACTGAACAACACTGCTAGTTTTGAAAATAGCTCCAATTGTGCCAAGGGACAGTCAAGCCGTATTATCCTGAGGTAAACACAGCAAGCAGTCATTTTTTTGGCGGATGCCATCCGTCCTACTCCAGAGAAGCTGTGGCTACTAGTGCACAAAAAGTTAATCGGAAAGATGATAGAAAATTCTTAATTTGCGTAATATCACATTCGACTTGATAATTAATACACTTTTCTGACATACTTTGGCGAGGCCACACAAGTAAGTTACTTTAAAGCCCTGGGAGATTAAACCCTGTAATTTTACAAATTAGTGTAGTGTCCGAGAAGCTCAGGAATATCTTATGTGCATGTTAAATTTTACTAAAGGGCCTCAACAGAATTGTACTGTATTTAGCTTCGTTTATTATACAGCAAGTTATTTTGTATTTAGAAATATTAAGTCCGGTGTTTTACAGTAGTTTATAAATGAAATTAAATTAAGACATCAATAATTAAACAAGAATAATTTCTTTATACTACAATCTCTTTACAAATAAATATGAATAAGTTAAATCAAGTGGGAAAAGTCTTGATGGCAAAGTGGAGCTTTAGTTTTGAACAACATTGGAAAGTCATGGCCTGAGCTTGCGTTATATAAGTGCTTCAAACTATTTTCTCTTTCTTCTGTTGAAAATTGAACAATTTGTGCTACAATAATCTTTTTCAGAACCAAAGTGTTTACTTCATTTTGATTCAGTTTCTCAAGTTCTATTACTTTTGTCTATTTTTTATCGCATCCACGAAACCCTCTCGGTTGGTATTATAGGAGCTCTCCAGCTTTGTAACCCGAACCCGGGGCAAGTTGAGCACTGCACCGCCGGAAGCTAGAGTACAAAGCACCAGCCTCTACACCGGTAGCCAAAAGAGGTTAGAGATAATACATATATACATATACTAGCAAGATGCCCGTTCTTCGTACGGACTACAAAAGTGTTTGTTTTTTTCTTCTAAATCTCAAATGAATTCTAGAGTGTCCCCCTCCTCCCTCACTCAATACGCTAAACAGTTTATCCCTTTCCACCTCTTAGGGGTGAAATTTCGAAAAAAAATCAGCCCGTTTTATACTGAAATGAACTCACAGCGAAAAATAATTGTAACTTCCTACCCCTATTCAGTTTTTCCTTTTTACCGCTTTAGGGGTGAAATTTAAAAAAAACCCTTAAAAACCTTTTCTAAAGATTTAAAAATACATCTATATGCCAACAAAGAATGATCTAACTCAACAAACACAGGAGATACAGGGGGTTCTATAATTCTCCCCGAATTCAAATTCGCACCTTTTAAGGGTTGATTAGGGCAATAAAATGTGGTTTTAGACATTTGCATTGGATAGCTATACATGCAAAGACCAAATCGATATCTTATCGGGCCTAAGAGATATTGAGAAATTTGTGAAAACATAGTTTACCTCTTTTTAACCCTTTAGAGGGTACATTTTCAAAATCACTTAAATCATTTTTTAGATATTTTAAAAATATATCTACATACCAAAAAAAGACTGTTCTAACTCAATAAACATAGGAGTAACGAAGGGTTCTTTAACTCACCCCCTACCCCTTTTCAGTGTTTCCTCATTTTACCTCTTTAGGGTTAAAATTTTCAAATTCCCTTACACCCCTTTCTAAATATTTTAAAAATACATCTACATGCCACAAAAGAATGTTCTAACTCAATAAACATAGGAGATACTTAGGGTTCTTTAATTCAGCCCCAATCCAGATTTGCACCTTTAGGGGTTGATTAGGGCAAAATCCTGAAATACGTTTCTAGGTATTTGCATTGATAATCTTTGCAAGTAAACACCAAGTCGCTATCTCATCGGGTTTCAAAAAAAATCCTTCTTACCACTACCTTACGTAACAAATCGAACCTTGCATCCAAATTTTAAGTTCCTAGTACCAGTGGTTTCGGCTCTGCGTTGATTAGTCAGGGTTATGACTTTCCTTTATATATGTATATATACCGGGTGACCATTCTCAAAGTCGAACATAGGCAATTAACATTAGTGTATTCAGTCGTTCTTCATTGAAATAATTTATTTTTTGTAGATACTTTTAACAGACGTTGACAGAAAATACCTGATTTACGTCAAATAATTACCAATTTTTTTGACAAATGCTATCGAACTTGAAAAACAAAGGCATGGCATATTTAAAAATTCCCAAGTTTTAAATTAGTATTTTAAAATAAAAATAGCATCTTGAATATTATTATTAGTATCATTTGATGCGTAATAATTTTATCTTTCCATTGATACCATTAATTTCCCTGTAAGTTGAATTGGCAAGCAGGAATCGGAAAAAACGTTCAATACAATGTTAATCGCTTATGTTCGACTTTGAGAACGGACACCCGGTATATATATTGTTATGATAGATGAGGCAGTGTAATCAAATACAATAAAGGAATATTTAAAACGAATAAATTTGGAAGATTGCTATAATTAAATCTTGATGGGTGTTAAATTTTAAACATTATAAATAAATTCAATTGAGACAATGAGAGAGGAGATTTTGATATTAACTGAATACTAATTTAATGGTTGCAGAAAATTTTTATAAAGTTCAAGCCAAGGTTACAATTGACAAATGTAGTTGTTAGAATGATAATAATTAATAGCATGTAATAATAGGATTTTTATAGCTATTAATATAACGAGAATATTATGCGATTTATAATAATCGAGGACGTTGCTTTATCGTATCATCGAAGCAAGTAATTTTAAAACAAAACACTGATTTTGTTTACATTGAATTGAAAAAATTTGTCAAAAGTTTTGGCACGTTTGGTCGTTTCTGATAAAAGTGATGGAAGGTTTTGGTGTGTCCGCACGTATTTTAAAGTTAGCAGAAAGTGTGAAAATGGATTTGTTGCCAGAGAAGTCGAAAATTCAATACGAAAAAGAATATCGTATTTTTTGTGAGTGGCGAGACAAGGAACAGGTTCGAGGTGCTGGAGAAACCGTTTTGCTGGCGTATTTCGCAAAACTTTCAAATGAGTATTCCCCTTCATCATTATGGCCGAAATATTCCATGCTACGAGCTTGTTTGGAACTAAAAGAAAGAATCGAAATTGACAAATATGGTTCGTTGATCAAATTTATCAAAAAGAAGAATGTTGGATACCGACATAAAAAAGCTTCAGTACTGACGAAAGAACAAGTTGATGAATTTTTGCGTACAGCTCCAGATGAACCTTTTTTGATGATAAAAGTAGCTTTCTTGATTGGACTTGCTGGAGCTTGCAGAACGAATGAATTGGTGAAGATGTCTACCGATGACGTTGAGATTTTAGAGAATAAGGTAGTTGTTACTGTTCCTGATTCAAAAACTTACAAAAAAAGATATTTTGCGATTGTGTCTGAGGGTGATGTCAATCCTGTAATTTTAATTAAAAAATATGCAGCGTTACGGCCGGCTCATGTTACGCATAGAAGATTCTTTGTATCATACAGAAATGGAAAGTGTACTATTCAGCCATGTTGCATTCATTTTTTCTCTAAAATTCCTGAAAAAATTGCTACATATCTCAAACTCGAAAATCCAGCTATGTACACCGGTGGAGACATGTTAGAACTGCTAGAATTGGGTGGATGGGTGTCTAGCAAAGTTGCAAAGGGGTATTTAGAAGAAAATCTAGAAAAGAAGATTTCCATTGCGCAAAAAATTCAGATCGGAAGGGTGTGTATGGCAAGTGCTTCTGGTACTAAAGAATTAATGAAAATGTGTGCTGACTTATCTGGAAAGCTACAGGAGATGTGGCAGTCGAGATGGATGGGAAAGATGTGTCTTTCAGTTTTCATAATTGTGAAAATATTGAAATTAATGTTCAAAAATAATTTTATACTATGTTAATATGTTATCAGTTCTAATAAATTATTACAATATATATATCTGGCTGTAGTGTGTGTGTGTGTGTAGTATTTTGGGGAGACTCTAGCGAGTCTAGCAAGTAGGCCTTCATAAGCCTTTTTTGCCAACCCCATGAACAACGTCTAGGCATGCAGAGTACCAGGAACCTTAGTCCTACTTAGAATTTTGCCGAGACTAAGGAGTTCCAACCTTATCAAGGGATCTTTTACATGCTACACATCGTAGTAACATGGGACCCACGGCTTTACATCACTTCCGAATGATGGCATTCTGTAGAGGTTTTCATCCGCATTTTTTAATTTTTAAAAACCTCACCGGGATTGGGGATCGAACTCTCGACCCTTAGATCAGTAGCCAGAATGCTTACCACTGAGCTATGGAGCCCCGCCATATCTGGCTGTAACTAATGTATTATGTGTAACTAACGTGTTATGGGATTTCTATTATATTATGACCCATATAATTGTACAGAAATATTTGCAATTATAGAGACATAATAAACGATGATACGATAAAAATAAATAAGTGTGCAATAAGAATTGTATCTAACATAAATGAAAATTTTGTTTAAGTAAGTTAGATAAACAACTCATAAAAACAGACATGTAAGGTAGAACAGGGACAGTTTGCCTCTCCACTTTTTATTTGATTCGCGGATTCGCGGTTTAATTCGCGGATTTATTCGCGCATTTCGCGGTGTTAATTTAATTCGCGGATTGATCTAATTAATTTCGCGTTTTGATCTAATTAATCACATATGAAATTTGATATGTAATTTACATATGTGCTACACGGCGGCCATTTTTAATTTGCTTTCGGAATTACGCGGCGGCCATTTTATTTTCGCGCGAATATTTGAATTTAAACTTCCCGGGTGTCTGCCATCTTGGTTTTCTGCGTGCGCACTTCTCTCGGCTGTCCCCTTTTAATTTTGAATTTTCGCGCGAATATTTGAATTTGAAATTTTTCAGGATTTTTTTTCTCAGTTCCATTTTTGAATTTAAAAAAGCTATTTGCGTAAGCCCCAAGTGGATTTGAACCAGCGACCGCAGTATTACGAGTCTAAGGCGTAGTCAACTGAGCTACCCAGAACAATGTACCTGAATGCTATTAAAACTTGCAACACTTGCGTGCGGTTTCGACGTCACGCTCCCTTGTTTTAAACAAACTATTTTTGAGAAATATAAATTATAATAACGGAATTGCATACCCTGTGGTGTTAAATGAAGGGTAGTAATTTAAAAAACTGATTTTGGAATTGGTTATGCCAGAATTAATTATTTTAGATTTATAATTTGAGTGAGGCGCAAGAATGGATTAACGAGATTTCCATTGTCCCTACCTACTATAAGAAAATTTTCAGATTTTTTTCTAAGTTCAATTTTTTTAATTTAAACTTTCCGGGTGTCGGCCATCTTTGTTTTCTGCGTGCGCACTTCTCGCGGCTGCCCTTTTAATTTTAATTTTCGCGCTAATATTTGAATTTGAAGTTTTTCAGATTTTTTCTAAGCTCCCTTTTTTTAAAACAGGTTGAGACATGTGTTTGTGACTAACAGCGCTTTGTTCGTTTAAACATCCTTGGAGACGATTTTGCTTTGTTCGCCACGGATTATATATACCAGCAATAAGATAACATGACCAAGAAGATAACACGTATTGCTAGAGTAAGAAAGAGATAAACATAGTAGCAAATATTCGAGAAGGCTTGACTTTTAATTTTAATTATGTCATTTGCCAACTAAACATGCCTATTATTATATTCTTTTTGTATGGCTATCTCTTTCTTACTCAAGCGTTGTATTTACTTGTTAATGCTATCTCACTGCTGTTATATTTTTATTATTTGTGCCGGGATTACAATCCGTCAGTGAAAGTTTTTACTGTACTGCAATTCGTCACGGAGAACGCAGGTATAGACAAGACTATTCATATTTGTTGGAAGGGGCAACTGTCGGAATCCACAAGTTGAACGTATCGTTATAATTTATTCTATTTCGTGCTAGCAAATTTCATAAAAGTATAAAAACTGCATCTTGTTTTCCAACAAATCGGTACAGGTTTGACGGCACGACGGTCTTTTTAATTTGTAACACCGAGATTGACATGTTTGGTTTTTATTTTATAAGTAAGCGTCTGAAATTGTGTCATTATATCAATCAAAACTGTATTTTAGTTTTAAAAATTCCAGTATAAATGCAAACGGACGAAAATAAAAACGCAATTGACCACAAATTTACATAAATTTGAATAAAAACAGACAATTTTGTTGAAAAAATGTTCTGACACCATCATTTCACTTAAAATTTTACAAGAAACTGACATCATGTCACTTTAAATTATACAAAAAAACGACATTTTTATTCAATAAGCCGTAAAAAACACGCCATCATACATCATTTCATTTAAAATTCTCACAATTCGTTTTGCAAAGCGCTTTTATAATAACGAAAATGATGTACAAACAGTTGTAGAGTTATTTCTAAGCATAATTTTGCAAATGTTTTACACTTTTTTCTCTAACTTGTTGCAATTTTAGTAAGATTTGAATAAAAAACAGCAATTTCATTGAAAAATATTCTGCTACAATCATTTCGAGATGCAAAATTTCAGCTAAGTAGGCTCGTTGTTCATTTTTACTGCGAAGTTCTTGTACTTTTGATGGAAATATATGTATGTTGACCACAAATTAACATAATTTTTAATAAAAACGCGCAATTTCGTTGAAAAAAATGTTCTGACACCGTCATTTCACTTAAAATTTTACAAAAACTGACATCATGTTACTTGAAATTATACAAAAAAACAACATTTTTATCTAATAAGCAATAAAAAATCATCTGACATTATGTCACTTAAAAAATTATCACAATTCGTTTTATAAATCGTTTTGTAAAACGAAAATGATGTAAAAGCAGTTTTTAGAGTTATTTCTAAGCATAATTTTGCAAATGTTTTACACTTTTTATAAAATGTATCGCTCAAAATTAAAAGAAATCAGAATTTTTTAAATTATATCGCACCATTATGAAATCGTAGATTGATTTTTTGAAATTTTACACTTTGTAACTGTAAAATAACTTCAAATACTAATATTTTAGCTTTAGATTTTGTAATTATTGCAGATTCGTGATAAAACAAAGCAGAGTAGAAATAAAAAACACAAAAACTTTGTAATAAACAAATATATTGTTCTTATTTCGTATAATACTTAATAATATAAAAATAAATGTGCAGCTGAATGTCTTATTTTCTAAAATTTCGCTAGCAATTTACAACGTGGAACAAATTTCAGTGTGGCATTTTAAAGTTTAAGATGCTCCCAATCTAGAATTCCCTTCGTTTTTGATGTTGAGGACCTCTGCCTTAGAGGCGCTTTTCTAATGGTATTTTTCTGGAGGCGTTTCCTTATCGGCGTTCTTCTGGCTGAACCTTTTTGATGTGGACTTGGATGAGTAGCTGGTGTTTTTAATTTATATTCTAAATCGGACTCGCCGTTATCAGTTTCCATTTCGGTTTTCCTGTAGTACCAGTCGGGGTTGGCTTCTTTTGCTGTTTAGGTTTATCTAGCAACACATGAGCAACGTTAAGGCCTTTGATGTAATCAGTAAACTGTAGGCGTCCAGGTGGATTAATAGTTTTTTGAGGTCTCAGAGTGTCGTGAACCAAATCGACTATGTTAGACGCCGGTAAAATTTCACCCTTTATAGTAACGGTACCCTTGTGATCCCAGCTCACATCGTTTGAGGCACTCAAAATGCGTAGGAAAACTTCAGCTTTTTTCTTAAAAGTTTTGGGAAGTGTAGATCAAATAACGGAATTTAATAGGCTGTTACTGCTTGTTTCAATAGGTATTTTGATTGGCTGCCGTGCTTGGTTTGTGAAATGAAGGAATCTTTGTAACACTTGGTTGTACTGTCCCCATTTATCGTAATCAGTTAATTTGGACTTTAAAACTTTTTGCATTTCGTCATCAAGCTGTGATAATATATTTTTCTCCGTATTCTCGCCAGACTTAAGACGTTGGACAAATTCCGGCGATACAATCAACATCTTCCGCTCTTGGTCCATTTTAGTCGAAAAAGGAGCTCAGCCGTTTGTTCTGGTAGAGCCGTCGTAAATAAACTAACTTAAAATCAAGACTTTCATAATAAATATATAAAAAAATATTACAGGTACGGGAAGCAAACCCGTATTCTCTCTCGAGATCAGAGCTTCAATCTGACGCCTTAACCATTCGGCCAACCTGTCTCCCTGTATAAACGAACACTCTCTGCATAATTAAGACAACATCTAGTTTAAAAGCCTTCTATTTGCAATTTCATATAAATTAAGTCATATACAATGGACAATGGAAATCTCGTTAATCCATTCTTGCGCCTCACTCAAATTATAAAGTTAAAATAATTAATTCTGGCAGAACCAATTGCAAAATCAGTTTTTTAGAATTACTACCGCTCATTTAACACCACAGGGTATGCAATTCCGTTATTATAATTTATATTTTTCAAAAAATAGTTTGTTTAAAAGAAGGGAGCGCGACGTCGAAACCGCACGCAAGTGTTGAAGTTTTAATAGCATTCAGGTACGTTGTTCTGGGTAGCTCAGTTGACTACGCCTTAGACTCGTAATACTGCGGTCGCTGGCTCAAATCCCACTTGGGGCCGACGCAAATAGCTTTTCTAAATTAAATAAATGCGAGAAAACCAAGGTAGCTATAAAAAGGAACAAGATTAGATTTGGAACTTCATAAGATTGGAACTTACCAGAGGTTGAATGCTTTGATGGTTACTTTTGCAAGAACGGAGGATTGGATTCTGGAAGCAGTGCGGGTGATATTCTGGATGGATGCAGTCAAAGGGGTTCACGTGCCGTTCTGGGTGCCACTGTTTGAGGAGTGAGCAGTAAGTTTTGCAGTCTGACGATATTGGGATCCGTTGCTGGTTGGAGTTTTATTACTTACTTAGGAGAATTGATTAATATGTGTGTTAAGATAATATACAATTGTCAATACCTGGCTTGATGAGTTTTGAAAATCGGTTTGACAGCAAATGTCATTAACTGTAATATTAAAATTCAATTAATAGAGATCTTGATTTGGCGAACCACCTGAGATAAGAGAACTTGATTTTAAAAATCAATTATTATTTAATTAGAAAGGGCATTGCATTAATAAAGGACTAGTTTAAAGTGGTGCATTACATTTCATAAAATATATGGATAGTCCAACGTGTAGCTTATATAGACATTACATAACAATATATATTACATATTTTATTGTCGCTTGTGTGGTTTCCACCTAATAGTATGAGCAACAATGCGTTAACCGATAAGCCGCCAGGTTCAGTAACTTACCGCAACTTAAGCCGCGGCGGAAGCTGGCTGACAGCACACACTCGTCTTCGAAGGAGACTGCCAGGGCTCGAAAAATTAATTCTAAAACGTGAAGGAAAGTTAAAGGAAAGCTGACTGACAGCAAACAGCAAAAATAGCACGTAAACCAAGGAAAAAGATAAGGCCGAAAAAAATTAAAAAGGCATGAACAAATCTGACCGAGCATTAGCCCACGTAGAACAAATCACGAGCAAAAGCTATTTACCTCAGATAATGGGCGGCCACTAGAAATATTGCTTCGACAAGGAAACTATGATATCTCGAATTAATCGGTCACTGCGATGATCCAACTACAGGGTCAAGACCTCGCACTCGACAACAGTTATGTTGGGAGGAATCCTCAGGTGGTATAACACTCAACTGAGCTCCGTATACATCGTAATGGTACTTTTATTTAGCCCTATCGTTGGGCACCATAATCTGTAATCCGGAGTTTTCCCGTGCCCTATACTTTGCTTTACTATGAATTTAGATTGCCCTTTGTTTGCTAGTTAACCTAGTCTTAGGAGCGCAAGACCCGATCTTACCTCAGTACGGCTTAGGACTTTTGTCAATATACCTCATTCCGGCCTGTTTATTATCAGCTACGTATAATTCTGCAATCATGCATGCAAATCCTGCTAGGAATAACAACCAAACAGTTCACATAAAAATACATATACTCAGGAAAGGAACATCCATGCATGAAAATACATAAACAGGATACACAAAAGTAATATAGAAATGTTATACTTTATCAACAACAGCTAAGAAATTTCCACAAACTTAATGCTGAATCTACCTGCTTAGATACACGTTAAATAGGAGTGTGATCGTCAATGCGGAACGCTAAGTAAAAAAAAATCGTGCGAACAACGCGTGCTCTCGCGAATTCACTTTGTACGGCTCTGCCTTCGGACGCTTGAAATCAGGCTAATGCGATATGTCAGCAGGGTGACATAATCGTTTCGTACTGACGCACACCAAGGGTAATTTAACTTGGCGTAATTTACGAGTTACGCTTCTATTTTTCTCAGTTTCCACACCGGGTATTCAATCGTGGAAATTATTTATAGGAAGTAACCTTGCGTTATAGTTGCTCCAAATGGACTTGTACATTGACAAGATCGACTGCTTCTTTGAAGCTAGAATGGCGGCTTCCAGCTATGAAGAGGTATCGGTACGTCGGTGTTGATTCCTATAGGCTCTTGAGGCTGTACTTCGGCTCAAGAATAACGAGGCGTCGACTGCTCTTAAAGCAGGTGAACACTTATACTCGTACTCTAAGTTACACGCGTGGCGTTCCTTTTGTTTGGGCGAAAAGCATCAACCGCCTACTAGCGAGCGACTACCTCCCCCGCCTTCGTTCGCGCACACCTTGTTTTGTTCTATTAATAGCCGCAACGACGGCACCCGCTGTTTTGCACCGCACAATCTGAAGCGCGAAACACTCGACGCATGTTTTAAATACATAATTTGTCTTAAAATTACAATGTAAGAAATACAGTTTGGCTGGCAAGGTGATTATTAAATATTAAGGTGACACGAACTATCCCGTTGCAACATGCCGTGTATTTTAAAAAGAAAAAGTTATATTTCCGGATAATGGAACATGAAGGCCGAAAAAGATCTTCAAGTTGAGCAAATTCAATTTTGTTGCAATTTTATAATATTTTGTGGAAGACTGTTCTTTTTTCCAACCCTTTCCAGCCCGGTTCCGGTGAGGTTTAGAAAACGTGCAGAATGGAAACAATAACCTCTACTTGCTTGCTAGAAATGTCAAAGCCTGGACAAAATTCTAGTAAAGCTTGGCGTTTGTCCAACAGTGTATCTACCTATTAACAGTTTCGTTACCGACCTTTATTCTCGGCCATTATGGGGGTTTCTTCATCACAAACATAAATCATATTTTTCGCTACATCTTCAAAAGAAAATTATATTAATAACCGTTATTTAACATTTATTCTTGGAAATTCTTATGTTTTACTAGTTATTTTTAAATTAACATACTGGTACAGAGCAAAAGAACATTTACAAATAAAAATAATTTATGTATAATTGTTCGAGCAGATGTCGTTCTGCTACCACCTAAGTAGCTACATCGTCTTGTTCAGTTATTTTCTTCGAATAATATTTGTTATGGCCACTAACTATCCTATTTCCTTCTGGTAATGAACTAAAACGAGATAAAATGATTTGTACTAGTTCAAAATTTTACCCAAAGAAGTGATAGCACTGAAAAGCGGTGAAACCTCTTCGAAAGCCATATATCAAAATGAGAAAATACCATTTCAATTATTTTGTTATTTGTTTATAAAGTTTACTTTCTTTTAAAAGCAAATCAGCTCATCTATACCGCTTCTTTATTATCAATGAAATACATTGCAGCTACAGATTTATAAACTCAACATTTTTAAACCGGACAATATATCGCCAAATTAAGAAATTTGGAATTGACATTAATTTTTTTTCGATTCTTCATACGGTGCACAAACTATACTGCATTAAATTAATAAAATGGCTTCGAACTATTTAACTGGAAGTTTTATAGCTTTTTCAGTAAGAAATTAGAATGTAGATATAATTTTTAAATGAAGATGCCACTTTGCACATTTTTTATTTTTTTTTTCAGATGTCGCATCCCTTTGTAAAGCAAAACTTGAAAACTTTGATTTAGCGGTTCGCATACCGATTTTATTATTTCCTAACCTAAATCTATCTACAATAGAGAGGGGGCTCAATAAAACTACGATTTCTAACACAGCGCTTTCAAAGGAAGATTGTGAGGAAAAGTTTAGCCAAAAACGTGGTCAAATAGTAATAACCGAATACGACTTATGTATCAGCAAGCCCGAAAATGCCACCAAATCTAGTTGCAGCGAGTCCACTGGAGTTCCTCTTTTCATCTATGACTTCGAAGTTGGCTTTATTGTGTTTTCTTCTTCAAGAACTGTATGCGATGATGATGGTCTTCCAGATATTTATGTAAATGTGATTGCATACAGTAGCTGGTTAAGAGAGCAAATGAGACCATGGCCAGCTAAAAGTGGTATATCATCACCTTATTTTGTATGCTATTGTTTAAGTTATTAGTTATATTTAAACAGAATTCTGGAGTGTAGGCTGTTTCTCGCTTAACAAACCTTACAGCTGTGGTTAGAGGAAAGAGAATCACTCCACCTAGTCGCTTTTGAAAGTTTTATAACGCTAGTTTTGTAGTTAGAAACCACTTTAACCTACACTCCATTCAGAATACCCTATAAGATAATGAATACCTCTACACTACACATTTACAATTAAATCTTATCAAAAAGCGTCGAAGCTCTTTATATTTTAACAAATTTCTAAGTGACCCATATTTATACAATAATATTGAATGAATGTTGTTAATAACTTTTAGTAATTGTAGAACCGTGTACGACACCAAACGCAGAAGTGGGAGAATGCTGGTACGTACTTCACTGTCCGGCGCTGTTGAACGCCTTTTCAGGTGTAACTAGTGCAGCGGAAGCAGCACACTTAAGTGAATTTATTTGCGAAAGAGAAGAAGGTGGTAGGATTTCTGTGTGTTGTGTCACGTCATCAAATTCGACAATTGTTCATAAAAAAGACGAACCAAAACCAGCTGACGTGCCTACTAAATTTCTTGAACCTCATCTTTGTGGATTACAGCATCGAGACGATTATTTTTCTTCGTCCACAGCCATAGCTATAGACGAGTTTCCGTGGATAGGATTAATTGACGTGCCAGGTATCCCGTGTACGGGAACGTTGATAAATGCAAGGTACGTGCTCACTACAGCAGAATGTGCGAAAAAGATTATGGAAAATATTACAATGTAAGTTTACTAAAAAGTAATCCTAAACAATTTTAATAATTTCTCCATTACTTCAGCGTTAGATTTGGAAATTATGATCAGTTCAACGAAACATCTTGCGTTGAAGACCCAGATATTGAGGCTACTGATTGCACTGAAGCTGAAATATACGGCGTAGAGGTTATAATACTGCACCCATTTTACATACCATGGTTTTCCGTGAACGATATAAGTTTGCTGCGACTCAATAAAACAGTCTCCTATTATTCGGGTAAGGATGTATTCTATGCATAACAATTTTATTATCATGAGGTTGAGCCGAGTTACAACTGATTTTTTTCTCATAACGTTGCAGAACAGTGGTAAAAATTGGCTAAACATGTTCACAGAATTTTTATATCCCAACATTTCAATCCCAATCCTTTGATCTCGCTATCTTTAAAAAGTGTCCTCATAATCTCAAAACAGTTTTGTGTTAAGTAACATAATAACTCAAAAACTAAGACGGCTAGGTTTAATTTGTCTTTTAAATATTATCTACTCGTAGTATTAGAATCTGCAACTTTTCCCCAATTTAACCGACCTTGTATCTCTTACCGTTTTTGAAATCCCTATGTTGAGCATCGAGATTGAAAAATTCTATATACAATTTTAATTAAGTCCAGGTGTTTCTCCGCATTTAGTTTCTTTCGTAATTATTAGCATTTGATTTTTTTTGGTATGCATCTGTAATGCAAACATTGCTCTTGATTAACTAATCAAGTTTGGTGTCCAACTCAAACCGCTATCGTTTTTTGGTATTCGAATGTCGTGACTCAATCTTTAGTAGAATTTATTAGTAACCGCCATGTTTCTCTGTTGTTTGAAATGGTGTTACAACACGCAAGCGTTGTTACGATATGAATTTCATAATCAAACTACTCAACCGTCGATTACCTGATAAAACGACAAAACGGATCATTCTCGGATTTGTCGGTCGCCCCAATTACGTTACGATGAGTTGTAACAAAGGTTGTCGGTTCACTCAGTGGAAAAGGGGGATTCTATACGACCTTAATTAGGGCTACGATCAGGTAAACGAAACAAAGATGTTAAATTCCAGACGCTACCACTTTACTAAATCGGGAAAAACACAGGTGGGTTCATCGAAAAAGTGGAAGCAATGGCCCGATCTTCTTGATTGAACCTTGGCAGTACTTGAGCGACGAACCACAAATAGCTGTCCTGGACTTAACCTTACTTGCATTTTCTTACAGCAGACTGAATCCCTTTACAGAGGAAAAAACACAAAATACACATGCAAGCGTCATAAATCTACTAAAGAAAAGCACAACTGATTAAAAATGAACTATATTAAGGTAGAAAAATATATGTGAACAAGGAACATTAAATAAAATATTCGATAAAGGTTAGTGTGGTTAATTGCAGAACGTTTAATCTAAACACAGACAGTAAACTTGACTACAAACAATCTAACTGACTCAAAACCGATAACAACTTTTACTACACAACAAATTATCTAAATACAAACCATAAACTTTGACGGTAAATGTTCAAAGCTGACAGTAAAAACTTTTCAATAGCTTAATATCAAGTTATCAACAACGTTGCGTAACATAGCAACACTTCGAAAATCACTTCACTGCACATTGAGCGCTTGTGAAAATTACTACAAAGGTAACAGTACGTTTGAAAGATTCATCTTGTTACAGTGATGATGAAGCGGGTCTAGATGTTGTTAAATCCCCAAAGGAGGGTAAAACAAAGAAAGTAACGATAGGCAAGATTGCGGTACGATACACGTAACTTCATTAACAACGATTAGCACAAATGGGTTTCACAATTAAAAATCCGCCCAAGGAGTCGACTCGGAACTTGCTCTCCGGAGTACGGAAATTTCTCAGATGATAACTTGCACCACACGTCTCTTAGATGACAAAAATTATAAGGCGTGAGGCCTCCGCCGTAGCGGAACAAAACTATCATCTGTTGCCTTCTTGAACTCCGGGGGTTGAATGCTGAAGCCAAAGGAACCCGCGTTTACGCTAATCATCTAGTTCTATGTTTAACTTACATGGAAACATACAGATTGCGTCATTGCACAATCACAATCAGAATTCCGCGAGAAGAACGGCGGAGCTCCGGCAAACGAAACGGACAGACCCCGACGCTTTGGAGCAGAAAAGTAATTAAGATTGAAACGTCGTTCATACGGAAAATAAGCACATCTAAATTTAAACCGACTATCATAAAATAAGGTGGAAGACGCCAGTATTTGAAAGAAACAAAATTGAGTTTTGAAACACAACTAAACTTTCAATTTGGGCGTAAATGAAACGGGAAAAGTACTAGAATGTGGAATATATAAGCGAAAAAATACGAAAAAGCGCTCAATTGAAAAATTCTCAATACAATTACAATACAAACAAAGCGATAGTTTATAGGCTAATAGTTTTGCAAAACTAATCATAACTTTGTCAACAAATCCATTCGGAGGGAATTCTCATCTTCTTTTATAATCAACCTAGACGCGAATCATCTGATTGACTATTCCATCACGCTTAATAACTCGGCCAAATATAATAATGTATCTCTTTGGATAGCCGACAACAAGCTTGTATAGGAATCTAATCAAATTCATTTTGAATTAACATGATGACTTCCGCATGTACTGCCCATAATATGCATCCTCCTGATATTTCAAACTTCCCGAGTTTACACCGATACATTGTGTAGATTGTCCAGGTTTTGGAGCCATGTGTTTCGAATAAAAATATTAGAGTTGAAGAGGCGCTTTTTACTAATTTTTATTTTATGCTCATTCCAGATATTAGTCTGCGTGACAATTATGAATTTTTCTATGAAAACCGTCAGCTTTATTTCCTTTGAGCAATCTCCGATATTCGCATTTCTACCACCGAAACACAAAACGTTACTCCAAGCTTCTCTATTTAGCGAATGAGGTGGTTCAACTGCGTATTTGGATTACATCTTGGAAAACTGGAAAGGGGGCGTTTTAGTCAGAGGAGATGCCATCATGATTCTTCTTACGAATGAAACGCCCCCTTTACAGTTTCCTATGGTCTTCCTAATTAACCATATTCTATAGAAATTAAAAACCAGAGAGAGTTCACACGCTTGTCTAACTCCTTTACGAACTTTGAAAGACCTGGAGAGTAAATCATCTGACTCTTACTTTACCACAAGCGCAGAGATTTAAAATAAAATAGAGTAGATGATCTGGGACCGTTCATTCTGTCAATATACCTCACAAATCATAAATATGTAAAGCCACAAATAAGTGCACACTGTTACAGGTAGAACGACTATTACAACACAATCAGGATTTCTTCGGACTTTTGGACCAACTAGGTGTTGTGCCACTCTTTGATCTATAAATTAAAAAACCAATTCGGTAATATACAAGCAAAATATATGTCCTAACCACATTACAGATGTCCCTGTAACAGGAGTTTTAACAGCTGCTCGTCGGGAAGGGAGTGGTTCAACTCGGTAGACGATAGTTAGGGAGGGAATTAGTGAATGATGTTAGAAAGAGAAGGGCGGCACAGACTTTAAAAATCTCTCTAGGAACTGTTCCCTTGAAGTCTAAAATGAAGAACAATATTTCCGCTTATTGACAGCAATGTGCGACATCCGGCCTGGTGCTTCCACAAAACCTATCTTTATTTTAATCTCTTGCAGATCGCTAAAACCCTGCACATAAACAAAGGAAATACAATGAACGTCACATGCAATCACAATAGAAGTCAGAAGTTGGTTTGACTTTAAATATGTATAATATCATGGACTAAATGTCCCTATTCTTACATGATGTTATAGGTGATTTACATATTGCTAAAAATGAATGACTGTTGACTCTTGTCAAAATATTTACGTTTCAGTATCTTAACTACTTGAAATACTAAAATTTTGTGAATACTTCACGGTATTATTCAGTGTTTTTGAAAAGTGCTATCCTTTAGTTAACTGACCGCAACACTTGAACTGTAGATTAGCGATTAATTATTGCGCACAGTACCTGCTTAGAATCCAAGCTACTGCTTGCCCGACGTCTGTCGGGATGGGATTTCCAGCTTATTCTGCTTAAAAAGACTTGAAGACGCTGTCTTCCGGCATGGAAACTCGTGGTCATTTAATAGAGAACGCTGACCCTTAGCATGGCTATCACCGCTACGCGGGAATTAACTTATTTCTGGTATCTGCCTTCAACAACTTGAAAACTCGCCATGTGTCGATTCCAGATCTTGAAGCGAACTTAGCCCTTTATCGGAAAACAACATGTGTACATCGGTCGCCCACTAACAGAATTTATGAAGACGCTAATGTCTTTTGGAATAGTTTTTTTAGGGACCCAGGGGCACCGAAAACTGGGAAAACAAAGGAATCGATGGTTTGATTTTACGGAGTGACACCTGGGATAACATACTTTTCCAAACGCAACTTATATGTGTTTGCAATTACGTCATTCGATATTTAATTCTTTGGCGAACGGAATACTTAATGAGTAGCCCGCGTTTCCGTTGCCTGGTAAATCAAACCAACAGTCGAAGTATATTTACTATTGTAACAGAATGAAGACTTTAGGTTGACCAAATGCGTCCCTAGGAAGGCCCAGGGCCGTCGCTACTGCATTTCTTCATGTTATAGTTCGAGCTTACACCTAATTGCATTACTACTATAAATTCATCTAACAACACGGCAAATTATTTTTATTGGTTTAAGGGAAAATCGATGCCAAACAGGCCAATATAAACGAAGAAGAATTTAGTTTCTTATTCTCTATTTCTTTGGATGCTATAATCCGGGAACCTTTATTTATCGCTGTTAATTATACTTACTTTAATTTTACTACATCTTGTTAAGAAAAAACCCTTACCAATTCTAAACTGCATTTATTGGCACTTTAAATTTTATGAATTCAAGCTTCTGTTAAGCTGAAGTACATTTTAAAATTCTTATGAACTGATTTTTAACACTAACTGAGTTTTATTTATTTTAGCACTATTCCCATAGCTTCTACTTCAATTTTACCAGTACCATTAAAATACCAGTTATCTTAAACGTTGTAAAGGATGATGATGTTGAAGATATTGTATATTTATTAACCTACTTATGATCATAGCTTATGCAAATTAATATGATTACCAATCATCATAGAAACACATAACAACATTTTGTAATATTGCATGTATTCTTTAAGAAGACACTGTTCTAAGCATCAGTGTTCATCTAACAAATCTGCCTATTTCAAGGAGCTTTAATTTAAACCGTTTTTTTTTAGATTTCGTTCGCCCTATCTGCTTGCCCGTTCCAGGAACTTTAACTGCAAAGGCTGGTGACACCATGTACATGTCTAGCTGGGGTATTCACCAAGACGGTTCACTACTAGGAATTAAGAAAAAAGTGTTGACGCAATTAATAGACGAGGAAGAATGCCTAGGACAGTTTAGGAGAAAAAATACGTTCAATTATATTATAAATTTTAATAGAATATGCACTATAGATTATCAAAATAATACGGGATTATTTGCTTACGTGTTCGATGCAGGTGGATCGCTGATGTTTGCTGATAACTATCGATGGCATATCGAAGGCCTCGTGTTCCGACCTTGGACAGGTCGTTACTTACCTGTGGTTTATGTAAATGTATTAAAGTACGTAAATTGGATTTTAGACAGTATGGAACCTTGGTAATATTCCATAATATTAGATATTTTAATTAGCTAAGTTATAATGTTAAAATTAAGTAATAATAATAAGTACATATCTCACATCGTGTGCCAAGCGCCTATTTGCGAATAAAGGCTTTATTTGTGTAACTTGACTAGTTTGTATGTATTAGAATAGTAATTATTTAAACTGCAAGGAATGCATGGACCTTAGAACATTCTAAGAAGAATTTGAATAGGCGTAGGTTTCACCGTCTATAATTTATTTCTTGATTATTAAGTCGTTAGCTGTGCCAATAAACATTTGCGATATAAAATATTAATCTGTATTCGTGTCATATTTATCAAATATGGATTATTTAATATCTGTCTATTATTGCTCTAGGATTGTAAGTGACGCTATTAATTTCAGTAGTCAATATTATTCGATAAACAAATGTTATGAGCCACTTATATGGATTTTATCGATGGATGTAAGGTGCATTTACATTGTGAAACCATTTTTCGGCTTCGCTCGAATGTTTTCTTCATATACCTATTACTTCAGGACTAACCTGTATATTGTTTTAGAATAATAATCAAATTGTATTTCGAATTATTTCAATTTATTAGTTCGCTCATTTCGTACCGATTCTGGAAAGCCCCACAAACATTCTCTGGCTTATCTTTAAGGCCCAGCTCGCAGCTGTTCTCGCTTTAATTGTCCGAACGTGAAGGCATTATATTTTGGTACCTCAAATAAGTCACTTGCTTGTGAGGATTTTTCTTCGTGCTAATTACGTCACGACTATTGTGATTGAAAGCTGATAAATAGATTCAGGTACGATGGGTTTTTCTTTCTGTTATCCTCATATTAATTGCATTTCTTTAGCTTTTACCAGGTATGTACCTACCAAGTTAAGCTTGTGCTGGTGATAACGGATGCTAAATTTATTACTAACATAATAGTTCATTCACTCAGTGAATTTAATTAAAGATAGCATTTAAAACTATTGAATTTGTATGTGTACTTTATAACGTTTTCTTCTCTCAGCAACCTAGAAAGAAAGGTTTTTATAAATGACAGCGATATGCATATCTCTAGATTTATTTTGCAATTTCAAGTACCTAATTTACCGACCCAAAAAGAGGTTTTCTGTGGTAATGCGTGTAGCCACCTTCAATTAGTTTTGGCTGCATAGAGTAACAAACATTTTCAAATATTTTATGAATTACATAGATTACAGTTGGTGATTACCAATTTATTATGTCTTTAATAAATTCTGATTACTTGTAGTTAATTATATTATTCGAAATCATCTGATTTCTGGCGCCCATATTTTTTTGAAGACATTGCAGGTTACACAACTGGTGGTTTGAACCCACGACCTTATCACCGAATTTGAGCTAATTCGGCCTGCGCGGTAAGGAAAACATTTTTAGAGCTTCCGTGTAGTACGTACTTTAAGGAGGATAATCTGCAATTTTTACCACTGATTATCTTATCTAATTAATCGCAAGTCAGCTTCTTTATTGTAACAATTGGCGGTAACAGAAAAAGAAGTAATCTACAAAAACTCAAGAAAGGAGTGTACGCCAGAATAGAATCTTCTTCAAATTCAATTAAAGCGATTGTAGTGTCTTTTATTATCAATCATTTTAACGGGAGTTTCGTATTGATGCTTATTTAACAAGCTTGTAAAACTTGTTTTGCTTATCACTTTCAGTACTGCCTATATTTGCTATGTAAAGGTCAACTAATTTAGTGTAGAATTACTTTAAGAAACACATTGAAAGGAATGTTCATTAAGAATATACCTCATTATTTAAACATTTCTGTAAGCAAGCATCCGGTGCAAGCTTGTTAGCTGTAGCTGATCTTCCAAAATTCTGTAAAAGCTTCTTCAAACCTTAAACAGAAGTACACGATGAAAAAATATATTATTTATTTTAGATAATGTCCCAAAAAAATGAAATTGAAGTTATTACAAAATCAGAACGTTGGCACTTTTAGTAAACAGCAACAGATTTTTTTTTCTTGGTATGTACCGTTGCTTGCCACCCTGAACAAAGATGCAAACTTCAACGGGTTAGAAATTCCCAACGGTACTTAAGCCCTAACGAGACTGCGTTTGTTAAGGGATATTAACTTAGGGTTCCTTCTGATAGAACTAATTATCAATAAGGCAGTTCAGTTAGAGCCCAAAATTCAGTAAACACAGTCGATACTAACATGGTAATTATTTTACATTTACAATAAAACGATTCTACCCATATGCAACACAGTGTATGATTCTTAACTCTAGTAAGTGGAACATTACAGCAGTTAATGAATTAGGAGAAATACATCACTAAGAAGAACAATAGAAAAACATGGTTTCTATTTAATAAAGGAAATAGTTTCATTAGGTACCCCTGTTAACATAGAATTTTCGCTTAGACCACGTAGTCTTTATGGATAAACACCCAGGATTATCTGACTTAACGTGCCTTGCACCTGGCGAACTCGAGAAAGGGTACACGCATGACCTGCTCTTTGGTGGCTCGTGTTGTTTGAGTATTTTGAGAACGAGGATACTTAGGCAGATTTCGCCTTGTTGCCGTTTGTGCACCCATATTGACTAAAGTTTTGCAAGACCTTGCAGCTTGCATCATCAGAGTGAAAGTCGCTTAAAAAACACCAGGATTGAGTTTTCCACTATTGGGGAAGCTAAACGCCATTTGAACAAAATCACTTTACCTCAGTCTAATACCGTGACGTCAGCTTTAGGTATTTCCCCCCATAGCAACAACTTGGTAACGGGTCAGCTTCGGCTGCCCTCTGATTATTTTACTTGTAATTCTGAGGATTCATAATAACATATCAATTTTCATTGTAATGAAGACCGATAATATACGCACCGAGAATATAAAGGTAAGGTGAGTTCATTTAGCAAATAGGGCTCCAAGAATTTTTACGACACCCGGGACGTTTTCGTCTGAGTTATGATTATCGCAAACATCTTCAAGCTAAATTAAACAACTCAGTCTCAACTATCATACGTACGGTATACGTCACTACCTCCAACTATTGCAGTGATAGTAAACGCTATTTGGGAGCAATAAGGGTATTAGTAAATAATATTATATAGTAATGGTTAGCATTTGGACTTAGGGTGTTGAAAAAACAATTATTTATTAAACAAAATTTTAAGAAAGATTTGTGTGGGTTAGTTTGCTATAATATAATATTTAAAGATATTTTAATAATCAATCCTAACAGCTACACATGTACTGGCAGGTGCTTTTACATTATTTATACAGCTTTAAAAAATGTACGAGATAGTTTAGTCAACTATTCCGCAATATCCGCAATTACGGTTCACACTTAGGGGAAGTCGTGGGAATGGGGGGCCCCTAAGCGTTTTTACTCATAACATCAGTATTTTTGTTTAAATCGTTTTGAAAAAATCATAACATACACAAAACATACTATTTAATATGCCATAATCATATTATTGCAATAAACAAAACTTAACATCTTAATTTTTTGTTTAAAACTTTCTAGTGGCTCTCATTGCCCGACCATGTTGGAATAATGGTGGCAGAGGGCCACAATTAGTCTATTTCTCATTTAAGTTCAATAGTCCCATATGTCTTTTTTCCAAGCTTTGTGCGCCCAATCCCCGCAGCAGATACATCTCAGCCATATTTCATTATTTTTCCCGAATTGACCACATACGAGACATATATCTTAGTAGACCACATCCTTATCTCTGTCTTCGTCATTCGAATCTTTGTCACCCTCCTCATTCGAATCTTCCTCGGAATTTTTGGAATCCTTATAACTCTTTATAACTCTTTGGGCCGGTTGCAGAAAGCAATGTTAAGTCTAGTGTTAGCTAACGTCGCGTCAAGGTGAACAAAATCCCATCAAATTTTGTTTACTAATGTATTAGTTACCATAAACATTTAAGATTTGATTCGCTTTTGTTCACTTTTACGTCGCGTTAGCTAACACCAGACTTAACGTTGCTTTCTGCAACCGGCCCATAGTCCTGGCACACCTTGGCAACTTTACCCTTTTTGTTTTACTGGCATCTTTTGGGTCATTGTCGTCTGAAAAGATTTATGCTAAATCGTCTGTGAAGAAATTCAAGTTCTCAAACAATAAAGACACCTGTTCTTCATTGAATGCCTTTATTCTGTTAATATTTTTAGCATCCGGTTTTCTCAGTGCGTATTCGGATTACGCCATAAAAAGCTACAAAGCCATTCATCACCTGCAGTTTTTTTCTCAGAAATGAGAGGAGACCTTAAATTATTTTTCTCTGCATAGCTATGTGCAAATTTTTTTATTTCTTGTCTAGAAACTCCATAAAATAGTTTCGATAAATCTATAACGCGTGCTGGGAGTTATTTCTCTTCAACTTTGGAGAACACTGCCTAACGGTTTAGCGATGGAGCATCGATCTTGTCATTTTTAATCCTCCTTTGTATGGTTCTATTTGGTATTTCAGAAGTTCTGGACGCCTCTCGAACAGACCGACCACTTCTTAGGGCAGCTACAGATGCCACTAGGTCATCAGCAGCCCAAGAGGCCTTATCTGTTTGCCTTTTGTAATGTCTAGGTATATAAAAATTGCTTGTATCTATCAGAATTTCTTGTGTTTGGGGTAATTTTAACAGGCCACCATTACCTCTGTGTAAATGGCTATCATAACCCCAAAAAAAACTTGATTTCCTTTAAATGATGTTATACAAAAAGTATTATTCGCAAAGAATCTCGCCTTTGGATATGACGAATATATGTAAATCACACACACACACACCTTATATCACACGAATTTTAGCTTTACCAAATCAACACACAGAATAAACACCTAGGTGTTAATTCTGTGCTACCGTCTGCAGGTAACGTTACTTGTCGCGGAAACTTTGTCTGGAAGTCGAGTAAGTGGTTCATAGATGACAGCACCACGTGAATGCATGCAAGTCAAATAATGGGTGGCACCCTTTACCCTGACTTCCCCTACTATAAATACTATAAACCCTCATTTTCCGATTTTCCCTTAACGGCAAAGCGGTTGTTGCATAGACAAAATGTTTGCAGTTTTATGAGACCTATCAAATCATTTTGGGTTGATCACGATTGATTGGGCGCTTGCAGCAAAAAGTACAAATTAATAAAAAATGGTCCAACCCGAAAGTAATAATTCAGCAGATTGTGCCAAAGTATTTCATAATTTAGAAAAATGTTTAATGGCTACCCGCTACTCTGGAGTGTTAATAACTAAAAATTTTTAATGTCTTTCAAACTGACCAAGTACCTACCAATAGCGTCGTGGACGACCTATACTTTGCAGTAGTTCTCTTGAATTCCATTTGGCCTAAGATGATATTTTAATGTAAATAGTGATTATTGCATAAAACCTGTTGTTATTTAACATTATGCTGGCTTCACAGCCATCCTCCGAATAAATTAGTTTTGTTAACTTCATATTACAGAATTATATTTGGTGTAAGTAAAAGAAGACAGTTTGTAAGCCATTTTCTATAAAATTTCAATAAAAATAACCACCTTAACCTATACTAATTTAATATTGCTTGGTTACAGTTAATTTATTGATAAATCGAAGCTCTTCATATTTCTAACAATGAACGTGAAGCATGAATTAGTTGATTATAATGTGTGCAATCCAACGACCAGCAAAGCTAATGAAAATGAAGCTTTGGGACACTTAGCTGCACAGCAAGAGATCATCGAAGGCACCTTTGACAAAGCAACTTATCAGGTTATGACTATTAAACAAGAGGAGCTTGATATAAAAAATGAATTGCCTGTTACACATACTGCAAGTAAAAGTTTTGGAGAAAACTCATTAATATCCTGCAAAATCGATGACTATGAAATAGACGAGTGTAATATTCTTGAACGTGCAAAGACTCCGACGGGAGCAGAAAAAAATTACTCTTGTTCTATTTGTGAGTTTACAGCATCGAGCAAAAGCAGTTTAGACAGACATGTCAAAACACATTCAGAAAAAAAAACTTATTCTTGTTCTGTTTGTGAATATAGAGCAAGAGACAAATACAAATTACTTGTACACATGAGGATGCATACAGGTAAAAAACCTTATTCTTGTTTTATTTGTAAGTATAAAACGGCTACTAGAGGTACTTTAGATAGACATATCAAATCACATACAGGAGATAAACGAGAAAGACCTTATTCTTGTTCTGTTTGTGAATATAGAGGAAGAGACAAAAACAACTTAGTTAGTCATATGCGGACTCATACAGGAGAAAAACCTTATTCTTGTTCGATTTGTGATTACTCAACGGCCGAGAGAAGCAGTTTGGTTAAACATATGAGGACACATACAGGAGAAAAACCGTATTCTTGTTCTATTTGTGGGTATAGAACGGCCGACAGAAGTACTTTGGTTAAACATATTAGGAAGCATACAGGAGAAAAACCTTACGCATGTTCTTTTTGTGAATTTACAGCAACACGTAACAGCGCGTTAGTTGGACATATGAGGACGCATACAGGTGAAAAGCCTTATTCTTGTGCAGTTTGTGAGTATAAAGCGGCTCTACGAAGTAGTTTAGTTAAACATGTTAAAACACATACTGGAGAAAAACCTTATGCTTGTACCGTTTGTGAATATACAGCATCACATAACAGCTTGTTAGTTGTACATATGAGGACGCATACAGGTGAAAAGCCTTATTCTTGTTCAGTTTGTGAGTATAAAACGGCTCTTCGAAGTAATTTAGCTAGACATGTTAAAACACATACTGGAGAAAAACCTTATGCTTGTACCCTTTGTGAATATAGAGCAACACAGCACAGTGCGATAGTTGGACATATGAGGACGCATACAGGAGAGAAACCTTATGCTTGTTCTATATGTGAGTATAAAACGGCTAACAGAAGTAGTTTAGTTACACATATCAAAACACATACAGGAAAGAAAACGTTCTCTTTGTGAATATAAAACAACACAGAAAAACACATTAGTTAGACATACCAGGACCCATACAGAAAAAAACTTTATTCTGGTGTGATTTGCAATTATAAAGCAGCACAAGTAATTTAAATGGAGCTCATATTGTAGAAAAACCATCTTGGTATTACATTAATTAAATGTAAATACAGGAGAAAAACTGGTGGGTGTGGAATTCTACCAACTGGTTTACCACTGACATGGATTTGAATATTATTATTTTTTAATACAAATAATATGCGTGGCTAGGGTTGCCATACGTTCCGATTTTTCAGGATTTGGAGCTATTGTCCTGCAACGAAATGCTGTCCCGATTTTTTAAGAAAGTGTTACGCTTTACCGATTTAAAGCGATTTCTGCAAATTCTGGTTCAATACCTACCTTAAATATAATTTACAACAAGTTGTTTAGCAACTAACAGCTATTCGCTATTTTGGAATCTGGATTCCAAAGGATTTTTTTAAATAGGCGATTAATTATGGGTTTATGCAAGTAACACCTTGATATAACTACATTTATTCTAATTAAAAGTTCCACGAAATATGATTGATACTACAAGAATTCAAATTTAAATAGTGCTGCTGCAGCAGAAACAAATGCAAATGTTTATTTGTTTGTAATGGACAAGGTCTAGGCATGCGGAGTACCAGGTACTTTAGACAGCGACTGCTTTGGTCATATGGTCAAAGTCCTACTTAGAACTGCCGAGCCTAAGGAGTTCCAACCCTAGCAAGAGATTTTTTACGTCCTACACATCTTAGTAACACGGGACCCACGGCTTTACATCACTTCCGAATGATGGCATTCTGTAGAGGTTTTCATCCGCATTTTTTTATTTTGTAAAAACCTCACCGGGATCGGGGATCGAACTCTCGACCCTTAGATCAGTAGCCAGAATGCTTAACCACTGAGCTACGGAGCCCGGCAAATGCAAATGTGAACTGATGGGAGAGGCAGTGCTTAATATATTAATAACCACATATTGTGAAATTTACGTTTCTATTAGAGCTTCGTATTAGTGGACATGTTAATAGTTATTTAACAAACATGTGTGTTATTGAGAGCATTTAATAATCGAGACATTTTAACGTGTGAGTGCCAGCGAACTCGTTAATTGTCGAGATTATTAATCACCGCTTAACACACGAGTTAATTACAATAGTTTTTCGTTGATCACATCTTATTAAATTGGTGAAAGCTAATTTTATTGCATGACAAAAATTTTACCGTAAAAGTTTTGACATTTGTGGTATCTATTAATAGAAAACTATTCATTAATAGGTGTCCTTAACAAACGATTTATAAATAAAAAATTATTTAGTAATAGGAGACATTAATAAACGATTTTGTATACATTAATAAAACGCATAAATAAACTGTGAACAAAAATGTATTTTATTGTTTATTTATTATTATTTGCAAATAAATAGTTGAATGGATTTCTTTAGTATTTAATTTCTTGTATTGGTAAAAATAACTACAAGGAAATTAAAAAAACACTTAGAAAATAAAAGTAATGAATTACCTTTTCCTCACAAGACCCCCTCCATCCGCCCTTTTTGTATCCTTGTCCGAGAATTGTGATTTTCAAATATGGCAACCCTATGCGTGACTAATAATTCTTTAAGAACATAGCAAATGTGAGAATGCAGTACTTTACAACACCAGTCAAAATTATTTATACAGTGGACTTCAGTGAAAACTACCTGAAGACATAATGTGTTCATCTGACGATCACAAACAGGATTATAAGTTAGTAGTTAACATAGTCTACAATTGACCTAATTAAGACAGTTGAATAATTTATAAAAACTTGTATTTATTTTAATGCAACTACTTGTAACAATAATTAGTTTGTTGATCTGGTTTTTAGTGTTTAGAAAGCATGCTTTAAAATAAGTATAAAATGTACTACCACAATATGAATTACATTTGATATGTAGTTTCTTCTCACTTGGACTACAATCGATTTCAAGCTTCTTATAATGTAACAATTTGCCTATGGAAATTACTTCCATTTGCATACATGAACTTGGGTTACACAATTTTAATATATTACTAAATGTAATATAGGTTCTTACAAAACCATATGTAACCACTCACGTTATATCGTGTGTTTAAGAAAAACTCATTTAGGGCAGACCTTGGAAAGAAAGATAAAAAATCTAGTCATGTCTTAAGTCTGTAGGTGAATGTCAGATTACACTTTGTTTATGAACACATTTATCATTGTGACAGGCAAAAGTTTACACTGCATTAAGTGTACTTGTCTCAAGCAGAAAGGAAAATAAGATGGTATTTACACAACGAGTGTATTAATCATAACAGTCAATAAAAAGTGTTTTTATTAAGTGTTTTGCAAATTTTTAGGAAAGTAGTTCAAGATCAAGATGTAATTTAGTTGTCTCTGACGTATGGTAGTTCACTTGCTTCAATGGGTATGTGTCAAGTTATGGCAAACTTCAATTTGATCATGGCATTTTGCAAATGAGTTGTTTTAAACACACAATATATTGAAATGTATAAAATTTTTTCTTCCTAAAAGGAAATCTGTCTGAAGGAGTAGTATTTATTTCCTAAGTCTTTGCAGAAATAAATGAATTAAAAAAATCAAGCATGCTAAAGTGTATTTCTATTTATTTATTATTTTTCCTTCAAAACCAGAAAAAAAATTTGAAAATATCAAAGTCCACATTTATAAGAAAGTAAGTGGTTTAGCTAGATGAGCGATGTGTTACCCGAGTAACAATGCATGAAGTAACTCATTTTACACAATGAATATAATAGTGAGCAGGAAAAATAAACCTACCTTAATAATTGTATAACCACAGTAATTCAAAATTATTCTAATACACATCCTGCCAAATGTATACATACAGTTAAAAATGAAACTATTTTAAGATTTCAAAACTACAGTGATTTCTGTAAAAAGAAACATTTTAATTTTATTTATTTGCTGAACAATGTGCTAATTTATTATGTTTTGTAAGTATTTCATCACAAAGCAATTTGTTTAGTGATATTATTATATATCAGAATAGTATCACCAAGAAATTAATAACAACAGAAAAGCTAACCACCTCCTAAATAATACGTACATTGATGTATAAGTCTTCAAATGCTTAAAAGTTAAGGAATATTAAAGGTTAACCACTACTTGCATATATTTCTCAATTATTATCATACTAGGTGGTTACTTAGTAGCAATAATATGAAAAAAAACGCAGCAGGAGTTTTAATATACACTCACCGGCACGAAAAACGGAGCACTTGCATTTTTTGATTAGATTTTTGTGATGTTTTATTATTACATTTATTATTATTCATTTAACATTATAACATGTATAATAAATGTATAATAATAAATGTAATAATAAAACATCACAAAGGGATACAATTTTAAATCTAATCAAAAAATGTAAGTGCTCCGTTTTTCGTGCCGGTGAGTGTATAAAGAGGTCTTTTATAAAAAAATATTAAAAATTATAAAAACCATTGAATGTAATTTTAGACAAAAACCTGCATCATTTCAATTTAAACTAATTATAAAAAGTGATTAATCAGCCCTGATGACCAATTCTCGTATTTTTATCATAGACTACTAATTTCTGTAGTTCCTTCTTTAAAATATAATGAAACTAAACATTAATCAAGTAATCAAATAATTCTGTTTTTTGTTAAATATGACATGTGATATTCTTCGTCACAATCTCTATTGCATTCAGGTCTATAAAATACATTGTGTGTCCTGTCGATTTTGTTGACCGTCATCCACAATTTAATCGGTGTTACTTCATGACAAAAAGAATTACCATCTTCTAAGTAAATATTTCCTTGCCAAACAAATATCACTATTAGGTTATTATCAAAAATTAGCCAACTAATGCACATGTAAAAAAGTATTATCATAACTTCAAGCTGGGAAATTTCAACCTTCTCACGGATCTAATCCGCTTCACCGATTCGACTTTCCTATATCATCAGACGGATGTGAACGAAGAGCTACGAGAATTCTATAATATGCTTCTTATACAAATATGTATGTCGATACTGCCGTTATAAAATGTATAAAATGTATATTTCTTGCTTGGTTCTCTACTGGAATTAAGATGTCATTGAAAACCAGAATTACACGAAGGGAAATTAAAAATCGTACCCCTGATCAACAATCACGGTACGTACATGAAAGGCGCAAACTAAAGTATCTCACTATGTATAGAGAAGCGTACTAACTAGATTAAAGATTGCAATCTAAAGGTACAACCAACCCAAATTTGTTTTGGTCCTACATTAAAAATAAGCAACAGTTCTGCACTTCCCTCACAGTGAATATAATAATCTGGATGTTCGCGGCTCTGAAATTTCTGAGAATTTTGCACTATACTTCCAATCAGTTTACAATCTAACGGCATCTACATACGAAGTTAATTGCAATGGCGGAGTTTGAACTAATAATCTTCTCAATCAAGGCTTGGTGATGCAGAGCGAGTATGTCACTGCAATAAAAAAAAAACCAAACGGACTGCTGGAGTTGACGGTACATAATTAAGGAGTGTTCAGATTACCTTGAACCCCCACTACCTCATATATTCAATCTCTTCCTTAAATCTCATGTGTTTCCCAATTACTGGAAAGAGTTATCGATTACCCCGCTATTTAAAGGAGGCGATAAACGCTGCATTGAAAATTGTAGACCTATTGCAGTACTATCGGCTGTTGCTAAATTATTTAAACAGATTGTATACTATAAGCTCTGAAATCATATTTAACATTATGTTAGAAGTTTTCAACATGGCTTCGTTCCTAGAAGATCGACAAGTATCAATTTAGCAACATTTCTGCATGATGTATGGCTTCTTTTGAAAACAAAAACCATGTGGATGTTGTATATAGGGATTTCAAAAAACCATTTGACACAGTTGATTACGATACCTTATTACAAAAGTTATATACTGTTATGATACATGAGGCAGTGTAATTAATTTCAATAAAGAAATATTTGAAACAAATAAGCTTGGAAGAATGATATAATTAAATCTTGATTGCTGTTAAAAATTCAAACATTATTAATAAATTTAATAAATTGAGACAATGAGAGAAGAGATTTTGATATTGATTGAATATGTTAATTTAATAGCTACAGAAAATTTTAATAAAATACAAGCCAAGGTAACGATTGACAAATGTGTTATAATAATAATGTGAATTGTTAAATTGTAAATAATGGATAATTTAAAATATGTAAGGGTGCAGTAAGAATAGTATCCAACAAGAACAAGTTTTTGTTTAAGGGTAGTTACATAAATAAACTCAAAGAAAAATATATAAGATATTTTGAAACGTGTTATTTATTAAATAAAAATGGAAATTAGTGCAGAATTTGTATAGTTGTTTGGTTGATATACAAATGGGGTTGCTATTAAGAAATCTACGAGGTATTAAAGAAGGAGTCTAAATATTAATATTAAAAAATACTCACAATCGGTGAAGAGATTGTTAAGTGCTGCGAATTATATTAAAGGAACTAGAGAACGACAAAATTGGATGAAATTGGATTTATTGACTGGCGTGTTGTACAGTTACATGTTCATGTTTGACATTGGTGGTTGCATTGAAGTAAGGAGATTCAGCTAGAGCGGGATTTGAGGTAGTGCTGCCGGGATTGTACCATGTCGGAGGAGATTGCAGAATACTGAAGGATATCTAAGAAAGAAACAAGATAAGAGTTGTTCCAGTTATAAACTTGAAACTTACCAGGTTTTGTTGAAATTGAAGCTGCCGTTTGATAGAGAGATTGCAGCCGGCATCAGCAGAGGTATTGGAGTTGGTTGACAGGTGTAGGCTGTAGGAGCCAGGCGAGGACGATATAGGTATCTTTTGGGAAGCAGGAGCTGATGTGTGGAGTTGTGCGAGTGAAGCTGAATAAGTGACAAGGTTTGTTAGAAATTTATATTAAAACATTTTATATAAAGATCAATCAGTGAAATACAATAATACAAGGCAATATTTAATTGAATGAATTGATTAATGTAAAAACACTATTGTCGATACCTGGTTTATTGAGATTTGGAAGTCGGTTTGACAATTAAACATCATTAACTGTAATATTGACATTCAATTAATAGATAGAGATCTTGATTTGGCGAACCACCTGAGATAAGAGAACTTGATTTATTTTTAATAAGAAATCATTATTGAATTTGAAAGGGCATCACATTAATAAAAGTATAGCTTTATTTAGCCACATCATAATAATACATATGGGGTGTCACCTAGAAATTTGCAGCTTTTTAGTTCGTACTTGCAAAACAGATATTTTTATGTAAAGTATGGTGGAAATACTTCAGGTAAACTCACAACCAACTCGGGAGTACCTCAAGGGTCTAATTTGAGCTCAAAACTATTCTTAATCTTCATTCATAACTTGCCTGAGGTACTAACGCAATCAAGTTGCTTACTGTCTGCTGATGACACGAAATTTTACTGTGAAATAGAAAGTCCTATTAATAATCTTGCCTTACATGCTGATATTAACAGTGTGGAGTTTCCTTATTTGCAGTAAACATTCCCACATTCACGCTTTAATTATTTAAATCATGTATAAATATTTTGGCGCATTTTTAATATAACTTATGCTACTATGATATGAAATGTGATATTTAATCTGGTTTGTCATGTGTATGTAATTTATTTGTATATGTACTAATGTACTACCTATTGCCAATATTATACTGCCCTGACATCTATCCTGCGAATTTGATTTGTACCTTTGCCGTTACCTATAATTTTCAGGTTTGGTTAGTAGCGCCTTCTGTAGTGTACCTTCGGATTAGCAAAGTGCTGGGTTACTTGCTACTTGGCGCCCATAATTTCTTTTCAGCTAAAGATTGGAATGTTTTGTTTTACCCACGACCAACTCCGGCTGAGAAGTCGG
>CALNHX010008480.1:0-60153 GCA_940337035.1 Agriotes lineatus | reverse complement strand
TATACGTACGTGTGGTGAATACGCGTTCTATTTGCAAAACGGTCTTTTTTGTTTTATTAAATGAGACATTTGTCTCACTGGACTGCTAGTTATTTTGAATAGTATATCACGTAGACATACACCATCAATGTATGGTTCCCTATTCTCCGAACACCCTGTATATAAGCGGTTTTTATACAGCTTTTTCTCGCCGTTTTCCGCAACCCATTCTCCATATCTTTTTATCAAATATTGTTTCCTCTTTCAGATCTCGTCTCTCCATTGCCTTTTAATCTGGTCGTCCCATTTCAGTCTAGGTCGGCCACGTCTCCTTCTCTTGTCTGGTTTCCATTTCCAGCATCGGTATCGGTAATTTGTCGTTTGGCATCCTCCTGATATGCCCGTACCACATTAGCTTTCGTTCTTCTATTTTTACGCATAGTGTTGAGTTTATTCTCATATCGTCGCGGATTTTTTCGTTTCTGACTCTATCGAATAATGTTTTTCCACAACATCTCCGCCAGTAGTTCATTTCCATTGCATTGATTCTTTTCTCCATTCTTTTTGTGTTCGTCCATGTGTCCGAACCATATGTGGAACAGCTTTCCATAAGTGTCATAAATAATTGTATTTTAGTCTTATTAGTTATGTCTTTGTTCTAAAGCAACGAGTGCAGCTGTTGTGTTAGTACTTTTTCTTTCTTGATTTTATTTAATATATCTGTTTTGTCTAAACCGTTATCTACTAAATTTACTCCAAGGTATTTGTATTCGTGGGTTACTTGTATATTTTCCTTTTCTGTTTCTATTTTAATGCCAGTATTCCATATCACCATATATTCGGTTTTTCCAAAATTTATTTCAAGTGCCCACTCTTCGATTTCTTCAACCATTTTTTGGTCATATAGTTTATATCTTCTTCATCCTCTGCGAGAAGCACCTGGTCGTCCACAAATAAAAGGGTGTGTATGAAATCATTTCCAATTTTGACTCCCATATTTTGACATTTTTTGTTCCATGTTTTTAATGCCTGGTCTAAATAGATTTTAAATAACATGGACGAGACACAACACCCTTATCGAAGGCCTTTACTTATTTCCAATTTCATAGAATAATTTCGTCCTACCTTCACCTTGCTTTTGTTTTCCTTATACAACATCTTTGTGGCTCCATACTGTTTTAATTATTATTTTACTAAATATTACAATATTTATTTAATTAAGCGTGCTGTAGAAGTTCGAGATCTAGGTATTTTAATGGATTGTAAGCTTTTATTTCGTGCACATATATCTCATGTTACTCAGGATTCCTTAAAATTACTGGAATTTATTAAACGTGCAACAAAGTTGTTCACCTCGGTCACTGCGATGAAATGTCTATACAACTCGTTTGTTGTCAGTAAAATTCAATACATACGCATCCTCGGTTTGGAATCCTTTATATATATCATATATAAGTAATATCGAGAGAATTCAAATTAAATTTATGAAATACGTAGCATATAAGGAGAATAATCATTGCCCGTTTTCGTACCGCGACTATTGTATTAAATACAATATGCCGACGTTAGAGAATCGACGGAAGGTGTGTGATCTGTTTGTGCTGCACAAAATTTTAAATGGAGCTTTGGATTGTCCTGAACTGTTATATAAAGTTTCCATTAATATTTCTCCAAGAATGCTAAGGCGATCCGAAACTCTCCATCTGGAGTTATACAACACTAACGCCGCCGCTTACAGCCCCTTAAACAGATTTGCTGTATTATACAATTCTTTAAATGCCGACGTCGACATATTTGCAATGACTTTATGAATGTTTAAGTTTAGAATTTATACATATTTTTGTTATTCTTAATTTCAATTTTAATCATTTTATTCAGTATTTCCTCGTTTTTTTTACTATTACTTATGTTAAATTGAATTAATTTTTAAGTTTATTATCTTGTATAAATTGTAGTGGGCAATTCACTGGGCTTAGACTGTTTTTGCCCCAAAGAACAAAATAAATAAATTAATTAATTAATATAAGTTTGGTTTATCCCACTATCTTCCATTGCTTGCCATCATTTATTGACTGCCACACTGTCATACCAAATGCAGTTCTTTATTGTATAGTATCGGCTTTCCATTAGCTGTTTTATGCAAAATACATTATCCGTGCATGAGCGTCCTGGTAGAAAACCACTCTGTTCTTCCAACACATTGAATTGCTCTTCTATTCTTTCCTTTAATATTTTTCCGTACAGTCTACCCACAGTTGACGTAACACTAATGCCCCTATAATTTCCACATTCATTTTTATTCCCTTTTCTGTAAATACTACTTATATATGCCAATTTCCATTCTGATGGTATCTCTTCTCCTTGCAGGCATGTATTAAATATTTTCTTAAGTTCTTCTATTACTGTAATTGTGGCGTGTTTTAGGAGTTCTGCAGGTATACCTCCAGGATCAGCTGCTTTATTGTTTTTCATTTCATTTACAGCGGCTTTTATTTCTTGCGTGTTGATTTCTCAAACTGGAGCTTGTACTTCTTTCCTTTCATAAGTCACCTTTTGTTATTGGATTCTATTTTCCGTAAGTAGGTTCTCATAATATTTCATCCAGTTTTCTATTCCAATGAGGTCCACCATAAACTTTTCTTGTACGTTTGTTCTTAAGCCTTTTATCATTTTCCATGCTTCACGTGATCTAGAATTTTCCATAATATATTTATTTACATTTTCGCATTTTCTTTGCCAAAACTGGTTCTTCCTCCTGTTTTCTTTAACCCATAGTTTATTCTCAGATATTCTTTTTGATCTTCTCTATCCCCTGTAGTCAGCCACTTCTGATATGTTTTTCTCTTGTCTGCAACTCTTTCATTAAAATCAGCTGTCCACCAGGAACAGCTATTCTTCTTACTTTTTTCCAGAGCTCCCAAAGCTTCAAAAGCTGCTTCGTGTATTTTATTTTTCAGGTTTTCGTATCTATCTTGTACTGTAAGGCTTTCTTGAACCGTTTGCATTTTATTTGCGAGTCTTAGTTTATATAGAAACGATACTGATTCGTCGTTAAGGTTCTCTATATTGTATGTTGGATATATATTAGTTGTATCTCTCTTTTCTTCCTCTTCTTGATTTAGTGTTTTATTCTTATTATAATATCTAGGCGCATTGTAGATTTTAATAGAAAGTGGTCCTACCCACAGGTAGCGCCTCGTACATCTTTTATTTGAATATAAACTTTTTGTTTAATTATGATATAATCTATAATGGACCGATATTGCCTTGTAGGTTGAGTCCATGTATACTTGTGTATGTCTACGTGATATACTATTCAAAATAACTAGCAGTCCAGTGAGACAAATGTCTCATTTAATAAAACAAAAAAGACCGTTTTGCAAATAGAACGCGTATTCACCACACGTACGTATATGACGTCATTGTTGGTAGCAAACTACCAGTCGCATTCGCCTTGATAACATTTTCCTAGAATCTAACCTAAAAAGTTAGGATTAGGATAATTAAGAAAATAATTACAGCCGTATTCATAGTCGTTCGACAGCGGCTCGCCGGCGAGCCGCCGGAGTTTCGTTATGAATAGTACAGGGTCCGGCAGCACAACTTCCTTTTTTCAAAACGCAATAAAACCCATTTTATAAATCAGAATTTTTTATTATTTTTTTTATAATGTAGGTACATATCTAAAGTTATGTTTTACACAGTTTTGAAAATCATATCAGGTGAGTGACGCCTCCCATTGCCCTTACACTGAATAAGCCGATTTCTGGCGTTTGTCATGACCCTTACCAGCATATCAGCAGGTATTTTGGCAATTTCTGCCGGAATGTTCGCCTTCAGGTCTTGTAGGGTCCTTGGACGGTTGGCATAAACGCTGGATTAAAAAAAAACCGCACAAAAAAATCCCAAGGAATCAAATCGGGAGAGCAGGCTGGCCACTCCTAATCGCCCCTTATTGAGATGAGGCGCTCAGGGAAGTGTTCCCTCAAAACATCCACCGATGCCCTTGAAGCGTGAGGCGTTGCTCCGTCCTGTTGGAACTAAATGTGCCCTAAGTCCAATTCATCAAATCGTGGCAAAAAAAAATCCTCCAACATGTTCACATATCGGTCTGAATTCACTGTTACTGTGACCTCATTTTCTTCAAAAAACTAGGGACCAACAATCCCAGCTGAGGAAATTGCACACCACACTGTGACTTTAGGTGAATGCAAATTCCTTTGATGAAATTCTCGGGGATTGGTATGAGCCCAGTAGCGCATGTTCTGTTTGCGATCACAGAACATCCGTTCGAAAAGTAGGACTCGACGGCAAACACACGTTCCTCACTGTTCCAAAGTATGATGGCGACCGACATGGAAGGAAACAAAACTTTAGAATCACGCCTGTCTAATGAGACCACTCCCGCCCCGCTACGACCCCTACAGCCTGAATGGCGCGCATTTCAAAAAAGGAAGTTATGTTGCCGGACCCTGTATGTTGGCGGCACTGTACGTCTATGTCAAATTCGAGGTTAGCAGGTTAGATTTTGTGTCAATTTCTGTGCGTTTATCCGTTTATTTAAGTAGGTAATTGGAAGCAATTGATTATTGAATATACCGCCCCAAACATTTGTTTCAGAGTGGTGACGTCACATGCAATTTTTTTAAATGACACTGTATATATTTTTTTACATTTTCTGGTAGAGGTTTTTTTTCTCTGTTCAACAATATAAATATTTCATGCACTTGCATAAAAAAATTTCGTGAAAAATTACAAAAACTTTTTCACAGTGGGAGGCCATGATACAAAACTGTAAACAAAAGTGTAACTCAGAAAAACAAAACAAATAGTAGCCAAACGCTTTAACTATCAGATTTCAGAATAATCTGAAGTGTTTATTGTTTTGTTTTTCTGAGTTACACTTTTGTTTATAGTTTTGTATGGTAGGCCTGTGGTGTGTTCAACAAGGTGACGGTCAGTTTGAGCAATACTTGTAGATACGTTTTGTAGTTTTGTTTAAATTTGTTTCCAATAAAATATTTCAACATTCTGATTGTTTTCCACGGCACACTTGAAAATTTTATGGTACTGTACGACTGTCTACATGCAATATTAAAAAATTATTTTAAATATTTCTAAGTTTCCAAAAAACAAATGAAGCATACTACTGCATGCAGAATTTCATCCTGAATCCAAATATGTAAAAATATACAGGGTGTTCTATTTAAAATAAAAAAGTTGAACATCGTTGCTCAAAATAGTTGAAAGATATTTACGAACGGGCGATGTCAAAAGGTAGCTCTTGCCTTGCCATTTAAGAATATATATAGTTTGTTGGGTCTGAAATTTAAAACAACGGAGTTATGGGTTGCGGCGTTTTTTAGGAAACAGCCTGTATATAATAGTAATTTATTATACAAGACGATAAAGTTAAATTTTATCCGCGAGTGAATCGTTTAACGTCGAGACGAAGTCGAGACGTTAATGATTCAAGAGTGGATAGAAATAACTTTATCGTCGTGTATAATACAATATTTTTTTCTATAGCAAGAACTTTAACAATTTCAAAAGAAAATAAAGACAGTCCATGACATTTCAAAATGTCAGTAGCTAGACTGGGTTGCCACGATAATGCGAAGCTGTCATATTTAATTTAAACAAAAGTTAGAAAATTAAATTACTTTATCTATCCTTGATGTTAAAGTGCTACTTTATCTACCCTTGCTGTTAAAGTAAAAATTGACCGTTTGTTTTGAGTTGATAAAAGCACACTTTAACATGTACTATAGAAAAAAGTACATTTTTTTCTATAATAATTTTCAAGGTCAACTTTCTAGGGGATAAGTTGCATTCCTGCAGGGTCCCTAGTTTTAATAATGTTGGTACATAGATTTTTAGTTCTTTTCTTCCACTAAAACAATTATTGTCATTTTGACAGATATGTCATAATTTAATATCGCTTGCTTCATTTTTGCATTTAAAATATTTCTTGGTTTTCTTTTTTTATCCGATTTTATTGATAATGATGAAACCATGTTAAAAAAAGAAATTTGTCAAGAGTTCAAATTAAGAAACTTTGACATTCAGAATTGACACATAACCATAATTTTTAAAAAGTTCTACCAACACGAGGTATAAAAATTTCCTAGCATTTTAATCACATATCTACCAACATTGTAACACTTTGACAGTTATAATAGAAAAAAATCGTACTTTATATCACATACCATGAATTGTGACACTTTTCAGATCGAGAATGCAGTTTGGGAAAGCGTAGAGCCGAGGTTTCGTAAGCATTCGAGACTAACACCCGTATTTATAGTCGTTCGCTAGCGGATCGCCGGCGACTCGCCGGAGTTTCGTTATGAATAGTATGTTGGCGGCACTGTACGTCTATGTCAAATTCGAGGTGATCAGGTTAGGTTTTCAGTCAGTTTTGACAGAAACTGACACAAAATCTAACCTGCTAACCTCGAATTTGACATAGACGTACAGTGCCGCCAACATACTATTCATAACGAAACTCTGGCGAGTCGCTGGCGATCCGCTGGCGAACGACTATGAATACGGGCGTAAGAAATGCGGGACTAGCGGGACGCATATGACGTTTTGCGGGACGTTTTCAATGCAGTATTTGAATGCGAGACAGTACTGCTATTGCGGGACCGTCCCGCACAATCCGGGATGGTTGGCAGCCTTACGTAAGCTGCCTCCGTGAGCCACCGTTTGCTCGGGTTTGCTACCCGATTTCTTTGGTGCTGGAATTTATGGTGTCAAGCCCGAAGCGAGTCCCGCTTTTAATTTTAGCGCCAGTGTTTAAAAACTAAGTTCCTTAAATTGGAAAGGTGGTAAATTTCCGCAAAATAATAAAAAAAGTTCGACACAATTTTTCTCTGAACCTCCTCTTTGGGGTTCTACAGAGTGATAAATGGAGTTCAAGTCATACATATTTTATTTTTAAAAAATTTCCAGGATGGAAATACTCATTTCAAAATAAGTACATATTGGCTACTTATACTGACCAATTACAAAACAAAAATCAATCCTATCTTCTATTCTTGAAACTGTGTTACCTACACCAGATGCTGTCGATCCCATAAAAGAATAGCACAAAAACTCAAAGAAATCTCAAAAAGAAGGCTTTTTAGCGAGATAAACCAAGCGTAGTTTTTTGTAGAAAATTAAATGGTGCATAAAAACACATACTTTTTTTAAATACTACTGAGCGTTAAACAAGTTTGGCATAAAAATGGTTTCTTAAACCTTTGAACTCCACCTCTGAATTATTAGAATTTTGTAGAATTACGTATTGGTTAGTAACTAACATTACTGACTTTTGCAAATTGGCAATTTGGCACAGTTTCATATCTTGAATGGCATACTAAGTTTGCCCCCTTAGTGCGTTGTCATTGCCAGTCGCGCCACCATACTGAAAAATGGCGTTCAAAATCAATTGTTTTAATAGTATCTCTTTTCCATTTAATAATAATAAACGTTATGTGTCATTAACACATTGCCAAGGTTACAATAGTGTTTGTCTATATACTCGTATTTACAAAATCGTTAATTATTGTAATAACAATTCCCCACTAGAAGAGTTTTCAATTTATGTTTGAACTTATGAATCAGATGTTCTTGTTTAATTTTATATTCTTTTTTCCATATAATAAGGACGTAGTTCTATGTTTTGGCACTCGAAAATTGTGTGTAGTAGTCATACTTTCAGTATTTTCCAGACAAAAGATAGTTTTTGTGAAAATTTTGGAGCATCATGTTCTCTACAAGTTTCGTATAAAACATGTTTTAAAGTAAATAGTTTTAGAGTTAATGTCATGCGTATTGAAATGTATCTTTTATGATGTTATAAATTAATCGTCAGCAACTATTCTAAAATCTTGCACTACGTTTACAAATATTTACTGGTCTAGTGCACTGTAAGTTCTTTTAGTCAAACTAAAGTATTCAATGTAGCTTTATTAAACTTAAAGGGAATTGATCTCTCTCGAGCGTTGAGTATTTTCAGCTACTAGGCTACACATGATGGCTAGCTGCTGCTGCAGAGAGAACTAAAAAGAAAGTATATTCCACAACTGTAGAACTCTACATAGATCATATTTTGTATCGCAAGATAAGTGCTCAGACATTTACCGTTTAGTAACTTTTTGTATTTTCATGTTTGCATCAGGTTTGCCCCAGGATGTCGCTACTATTTGTATATAGAGGGGATATAAAGAGGGGTAGCAATGTTTCCGAGTTTCACAATTGAAAACGTTCCCCATGAGAACATCAGTAAATTTATTGAATTTTGCTTTTGTATCAAATGCTCCCACGAACATTATGGCATGCGTTTGTGTGTTCTGAATTTTATGAATACCTATATTGTGCAAAACAAAGAGCTGCTAAATTAATTAATTCTGTAGAAATATATGAAAAATCTTAATAATGCTTGTTAAAGGTATTTTGTATTCAGTAACATACATTTCATGAGCCCTTGCCCCGTTGTACATAACCTGTTAGGACAATTTTTGAATTTAGCGCTTTTCCACATTTTTTTGTTTTTGTATTCCAAATATTAGTACTTTTCCCTCTTCATCTAAGCCCAAACTGATAGTTTAGTTATGTTTTAAAACTTAATTTCGTTCGTTTCAGCGTTTTCCGGCCATTTTATCATATCTTGGGCAGCGGTATATTCAGATTCACATGTGGTTACTTGCCGTATAATTGACACCTTATCTTAATTGCTTTTCATCTCCAGAACGTCGCGCGTTTTGTTGGCCGGGGTTCTCCGTTCTGGACGCGAATGAGTTGCTCAACTTGACGCAATCCTTACGTTTTCATGAGTTAGAAAAAGAAAAAGTTAAGTAGCGCTTGCGCGCGTCCCATTGCCTTGAGCATTCTACCGCCCGAGTTTAAGAAGACAACAAGTGTAAAAGTTTTGTGGTGGAAATTAAGAAGTGAAACGGTGTAAATGGGTGTTACCGGTCAAGTCTTGGTCTTTTAAGTGACGTTCTGTGTAGTTATTAGCCGCGGAATTCTCGTACCGCGGAGGGCAAGCTCCGAATTGACACATTGGGCACATGATTAATTGAGAACCACTTCTGTGGTAATCGTTTGTAAGTGAACTGTACCGTACCGCCACCTTGCTTGTTGATTGCATTCTTCGTTCTACCCTCTGGGGATTTAACAGCGTCTAGACCCACTTGACACATCGGACCCTAGGCCGTTTATAGCAGTCCTTCAATCATTTTGGGGCAATCGCTTGAGCACGACCTGCAACTCCGTTGGATATCATCACCGTAGCAAGCTGCTTGTCGGCGTCGTCTCAGCAGTGTCAGATCGCTCCGATGATTGCGTTGCCCTAGGACTCCCTCCAGAAGGAAGCTATCTAATCGAGCAGGCGACTCCACTTTTCGTATCGTTCGCAGCCCGCTCCTTGGTCGATCTTGACTACTTCTTCAATTGTTTGCCACGTCTCTACGACCTCGGCCTTGCAGACGTCCTTGACCGTTGCGTTATCCCATTTCTTACCACAACTACTAGTATCAAGAGACCCCTTGTCCCACGGAAAATTAACTGCGCTCTCGTATGAAGCTGAATTTTTATACACCTTCAACATTGACACATGCACTGTTGTCGTGTAGCTTCTGTTCAAATTGTCAGCTAACGAATTTATTCGATAAGTGTCACTTCCCAACACACCTGTCACCGTATACGTCCTCTTGTATTTAGTATTTCCGCTGCGGCTTTACCGGTTGACCTGTGGAAACTGGCGGCGATCGTAGATATACAGGTTGTCTCTAAAAGGTTCGTACAAAACGCTAGCACAAATTCCGTAGGCTAAATAATAATAATAACAATGGTATTTATTTTTCAACTCACATGCCAAGAAGTACAAAAGATGGAAAGAATTACAATGTACGTTGATAATCTTAAGGAGTAAGCCCAAGTACGGGTCATATAGACAAGCATTTGGTTTTCAGCTTAAAACCTTATTAAAGTGTAACTTAAATTAATTATAATTTTAATTAGTTACTCTCAATGTTGCTATAATAAATATTAATACATCCATAAAGAAAACAAACACACAAAATATTAAGACTCTTTTCTCATTTCTGTAAGTAATTTTCCTTTAAGTTTAGTGTTGTGTTTAATCGGTGATTATTAACAACATCAATTATTAGGTTCGAGTACTTTTAATACAACACAAGATACAAAGTGAATAAGGCTGATGAGTAGCTTATCTATCTAACAAATGACAACGTATGCGCGCACGTACAACATATTACACGAGCGAGTACGAACTGCCGCTTCCTCACACGTTTCCGCCTAACCTAACACTCACGTTCTGTCACTAGCTCCCTCTAGACACAACACCCCTTCCTCCTAGTTTGTAAAATCCGCGAGGAAGTTTGGAGGGAGCCTTGTTCTCTGTGGACGAGGAGTCCTTAGTGTTGATGTTGATGCCGCTGCACCCATCGTGTCTGGATCTTGTTCCATTCCCACTGTGTCAGATATCTCGGCTGTTGGTTCTTTCCAGCTTGAGCTGCTCTCCGCTATTGTAATACTTTCTGGCTCATCTCGGACTACCTCAGCGATCTTAGTAGATCTACAGCGAAGCTGATTAGTGTGTTTATGCAATCTGTTGCCTTCAGGTGTTGCTATTCTGTATGAAACAGGACCTGCAGTTGTTTCGATGGTTCCGGGTATCCATTTTGGACCACTTGCTGAATAATTCCTGGCAAATACTGTTTCATCCTTAGTGAATTTGCGAAGCGGTTTCCCTTCTATTCCTTTCTCTTGTTTGGTAACCATTTCTTGCACCACATCTGGATGCAACCGATCAAGGGCGGTTGACAGCTTCCGTCCCATAAACAATTCTGCTGGACTTTGACCAGTTGTTGCATGAGGCGTTATGTGCTGTTGTAGTAAGAATCGTGTTAATTTAGTGTTCCAATCTCCTTCCCCCAACTTCTTTAATCCATCCTTTGTCGATCTCACCATTCGCTCGGCTTGACCATTAGCCGCCGGGTTATATGGAGCAATTTTTGCATGTCGAATCCCATTCCGTTTTACAAATGTTTGGAATTCCTGTGAGGTGAACGCTGTTCCATTATCGCTTACGATGACATCAGGAATGCCATGTGTAGCAAATAGTTCTCGAAGAGCCTTAATTGCTGCTTCTGCTGAAGTTGTTGGTACGAGTCGCAATTCTAACCATTTGGAAAATGCATCTACTATTATAATGAAATACTGGCCTTGCATGGGACCTGCGAAGTCTATATGGATCCTCGACCATGGTCTTCGTGCCCATTCCCACGGCTGAACTGGAGCTCTTGGTGGCATCGCCTGAATTTCTTGACATTGTTTGCAATTTGCCACCCTTTCTTCTACTTGTGCATCCATATCTGGCCACCAGACGTAAGACCTGGCCAATGCTTTCATCCTAACTATCCCTGGATGTCCTGAGTGCAGAATTTCCAGTACCTCAGGTCTTTCTTTTGGAGGAATTACCACTCTATTGCCTAGTACTAGACAGTTTTGGTATGCTGAAAATTAATTTCGTCTTCCCCAAAAGCCCTTTAGTTTCGGAGGGATGTCTTGGATCCTGTTTGGCCATCCCTTTTGGGTCCAGTGTAAGACGCGTGACAATACCGGGTCCTTTCCTGTACCTACTGCAACATCCTTTGCCGTGATAACTGGTTCTGGTATGGCTTCCAGCATTAGGACCTCGTGTGCTGGCGGAACCACCAATTCTTCTTCTTCTACAAGTGGCAATCTACTCAGGCAGTCAGCATGTGCAATTTGTTTCCCTGGAATGTGCAGCAATCTGTAATCATATACACTTAATATAAGTCTCCACCTTAGCATGCGAGGTGATAAAACGTCTGGCGTTAGCTTATTTTCACCCAGGATTCCCAACAACGGCTTATGGTCAGTCCTGATCTCAATGGTTCGACCAAAAATGTAGTCATGAAATTTCTTGACTCCTACAATGATGGCGAGTGCTTCTTTGTCCAGCTGCGCGAAATTCCTTTCCGTTGACGTTAGTGTCCTGCTGTGGAATGCTACTGGAACTTCTTTCCCATCCTCCGTAGTTTGGCTTAGGATGGCCCCAACTCCATATGGACTAGCATCACAGGTAAGTGCTAACGGTCTTGCTTCATCGTAGTGGGCTAATAGAAATTCTGTTGACAACGAGTCCTTTAACTCCTGGAAAGCTTGCTCTTCTGTCTTCGTCCACTTCCAAATTTCATTTTTGTGTAACAACTGGTGCAAGGGCTCTGCTACTGTAGCTTTGTCCTTTAAGAATGCATGGTAAAAGTTTAGCAAACCCAAAAAAGCTTGAAGTTCTTGCTTATTTTGTGGACTCGGTACTTGTTTAATTGCTCGTACTTTTTCTTCCATAGGCTGTATTCCTTCTGCCGTTATTTTGTATCCCAAGAATATGATTTCGCTTGTATGCAGGATACACTTTTCGCGTTTGAGGCGAAGTCCATCTTCTTGGAAGCGTCGCAGTACTTCCCTCAGCCGAGTTGCAAGCTCTTGATCCGAACCTCCAACTATTAGGATGTCGTCGAAATACGGTAACACACCTGGAATACCTGCTAGACGTGTGTCCACAAATCTCTGGAAAATTTGAGGTGCTACGGAAATTCTAAATGGTAATCTTTTGACTTTGAATGCGCCTTTATGAGTAATAATCGTTTGTGCTTCTGCACTGGCTTCATCGACTTCCAGCTGCTGGTATGCTTGCTTCAGGTCAAGTATTGCAAAGACTTTACCTCCTAACAATGTTGCAAACAATTGTTGTATTGCCGGTACTGGATAAACAACCCTTCTCACTGCTTTGTTGACTGTAGCCCGATAATCTCCACATATTCGGACTTCTCTGGAGCTTTTGAGTACTGGCACGATTGGAATGGCCCACCGTGGGTGATTTACTGGTTCCAGTACACCCTGGTCACATAGTTTACTTAATTCCGTTTCAATTAATGGTTTTATTGCAAACGGTACTTTTCGCGCTTTTAATGCTACCGGTTTAATCAAAGGATCCAAATCTAAAGAGATTGGAGGCCCCTTAAATTTCCCGAGTTCTTCTGAGAACACTTCTGCATATTCTGCAGCGATTGCATTAAAGTTTATTGTAGTTACCTCGTTTATTCCCGCAACCTTTATGTTGAGTGGGTTAAACCAGTTTCTTCCGAGTAAACTAGCATTATCACCATTTGTTACGATTCATAGTAATTGTGCAGACAAAGTTCCTAGTTCCACTAGCACATCACACGTTCCTATTGTCTTTATTTGTTTCTGCTGATAGTCCCGTAAAATCACACTATTTTCGCGCAATTTTGGTTTATCAGCACTAAATAAACGCCCGAACGTGTTCTGTTCTATAACTGAATATGCGACCCCTGAATTGACCTCCATCACGCACCTCGTTTTATTTAGTAAAACCGGTACTTTTACTTTTGTGACCGGATCTCGTAATGTTCGTTATTTACACTATTTACGTTCTGTCCACTAACACTATTTGTTGTTGTTTTCTTTGCATTTGAATTTCCGGAATTGTTTCCTTTTTTCTCGTCCCTTTTCTTTGAAAAACAGGCTCTTTCAATGTGTCCAATTTTATCACAATAATTGCATTTCGCTTCCTTAAAGAAACATTCATCAGGTGAATGTTTTTCGTGCAACGAAAACAGGTTATGTTGACGTTTTGTGGCCTACATTTGGATTTTAGGGATTTACCAGTTATTTTCTTAATGTTGGCACTGCTCGTCGGTAAGACAGTTTCCGCAGTTCTGAAACATTTTTGGCGGCAGCTTCATGCGCGAGCGCCAACTCTTGCGCTTTCTTGAAAGTGAGTTCTGGTTCACCCAATAGTCGGCGCTGCAAAGCTTCTTCCCGGATCCCGCAAACAACTCGATCACGTAACATGTCTTCCAAGGTTGTTCCGAAACCATATTCCTCGGCAAGATGACGTAATTCACCGATATACGCGGATATGCCTTCCCCTTGAAGCTGAGCTCTTCTATGGAATTTAAATCTGCATACCACTACCGATGTTCTAGGCGAAAAATGATCGGTTAATAATGTCAATATTTTGTCCAATGTCTGTTTGTTGACCGCTGTCGGTGCTGATAACGATTTAACGATTTCGAATGTAGTCGGACCACAAACGCTTAAAAACACTACCCGTTTCTGAACAGGATCAGTTATATTGTTCGCCTGTAAATAGAATTCGATTCTTTCCTTGTACGCTGTCCATTTATCAGCCTCGTTGGGATTGAACTGTTCAATATGACCAACCGTGCCTGCCATTTTTACCTCGTGTAGCACTTTTTCACTGCCGGACTGCGCCAAATGTTGTGTTTAATCGGTGATTATTAACAACATCAATTATTAGGTTCCAGTACTTTTAATACAACACAAGATACAAAGTGAATAAAGCTGATAAGTAGCTTATCTATCTAACAAAACACAACGTATGCGCGCACGTACAACATATTACACGAGCGAGTACGAACTGCCGCTTCCTCACTCGTTTCCGCCTAACCTAACACTCACGTTCTGTCACTAGCTCCCACTAGACACAACATTTAGTTTTTAATGGTCTACAGGTACATGATTTTGTAAATTTGAAATGTAATTTACCGTTGTTATAACACGGTGCGGTGAGCGGGTGGTGTAATTAATCCTTTATTTCTAACATTTATATTATGAACATCTATTCTGAACCGAATTTTATTGTATTAGTATGAATGTGTTTTATTAGTCATAATTTTATGAAACAAGCAGGCTGTTGGGCTGTTGATAGATATCTGTGAGACTTTATGTTGAGCTAGTTTAATGCAACTAATTTATGTGTGACGTGTTCAAATTTACGAATTCCAAATATTAGCCTAATACAAGAGTTTTGTACCCGTTGTATTCTAGAAGATGTGTCACAGGTTAAACATGAATTATAAATTTCAGCACATTAGGAAAACTGTGACAAAACAAGTGACTCACATAACATTGATTTTAGCCTGCTACTAAGTGAGTGTTTATGATATTCTTGCCCAACTTACCTTATTCCAAAAGTTTTACTTTTTACTTCCTTTTACAATAAAGGAAGTATTGGATTCACCCCAAAATTCGAAATTGAGTTTTCAACAGATCTTCACGTTTTCGAGTCCCCTGAACCAAAAAAACATATTTTTGTTCATTGGCCTGTCTGTGTGTGTGTCTGTCTGAGTGTGAACAGAATATCTCAAAAACGAAAAGAGGTATGGCGTTGAAACTTCAAATATAAGTTTTGTGTACTATCTAGATGGGACAGCAAGCTTTTGAAGAAAATCGTATAACCGGAAGTATGGTGTTTACTTTTGTGATTTTTCAGTTTTATCGATTTCTTCAAAAACGACTCTTGACGAATTTTTTCAAACTTTAGATTTTTATAATATTTTTAATGAGTACCTATTCATGTGAGAAAGGTGATTTTCCAGTTGAATACCTCTAAAATGGGTTTCTTTTGTTTTTTTAATAACTCCTATTTTAAATAGAACAACCAGTATATTATACCAAATTGAATTCAGCTTAAAATTTTAGAGAAAATCGTACGACACTCATTAATGACCAATAGAAAAATTAGTTCACGAGCCGTAACCAAGACAACAACAAAATTTCTTGGAAATTTTTTGTAGGTATGGATTGCTTCTTTTTAAGGTTTGTGTCGTTACGATTTTCTTACCGAATCTGCATTCGAGCATTAATTCATATTCGGAAATTATTTTTCGTGCAACCAACGACGTCGTAATTTGCCCTAGCGTCCCGCTCGTGCAAATTAATACGACTTGTTGGAATGCACTCAAAAAAATTTCCGGAAAGAATTAATGCTCTTGTGAGATTATATGTGAAAATTTGTCTTTTCAACTCACGCTCTATTTTATACGGTTTCTGTAGAATTTGACGTTTGTCATTTTTGACCAATCACGTACCTCTATGGCTACACAGCAATAGTTGATCGCCCAATAATTTTCCAATGTTAATTTGGCTATGCCTGATAGTAGACTTATTCTATGCAATCCAGGTTATCTGCAGTAACATTCTGGCGAGTGTTTTGGTCAATACCTATGAAACACTATATTGCTATGCCTTCATGTATAGCTCTATTAATCTATTTATAAATTATATATTTTTATCAATTTTAAATGCCCCTATTTATGATTTGAATATCAATAGTTATCCTTTGCGTTAGCTCCTGAAAATCAGGGCTGGATTCCTTTTATCTAGTTTGCTTATTCTGAAATCTGATGTTTCGATTTTTTAACTCTTCGTTTCATTTTGTGGCAAATTTGCTACAAAGCTGTAGATGTCTATTAGCTGTGTTTACTCTGGATGTCCATGGTGTTACATATTTGCTACAATGCTAACATTGTATTCATAGTAAAAATAGTTAATCAGAGATGGCGTTATGTGTTTTTTTTAAAATAATGTTTAACGTTTATGAAACTTACTGTCAACACGCCCATTACATGCACGTGCTTTGTGACTAAATAAGTGTTATAAATAGTTTATAAAAAATACTAAATTGAAGCTGCTTTACTATAAAGGTATGTAGAAGTGATATATTACACTAGTTTGATAAAGTTCAATTAATTACGGGTTAGAATAGTGTTCATTAGCTATGTATCAAATTTGCAACACTATGGAACTTTGTTATAGCTTTGTTATTTTTCTTCAGACATGTCTTATCGTAAAAAGGGGCAAAATGAAGCTCTTACTGAAGCCGAGCTGTTGGAAATTGCGGAAACATGGGATCAGAGTGAACATGATCTGGATTTTTCAGATACAGACTCTGTTGACGACCCTGAATATGTCCCGGACAGGAAACATCTGATTTTGAAGATGATATTCAACATGTAACTGCGGATTCCAGTATAGACAGTGATATTCCTATAGCTCAAACTACAGACGATGAACATTCTGAAGATGCTACGTCTGCACTTCAACGTGCTTCTAGTTCTGTAAAAAATAAAAAGAACTCCGAAGACATTGTGTGGCATAAAAAAACCTAAAAATTGATGCTGACGCCTTGAAATTCAAGGGCAGTTCAGAACTTCCTAGAGCCATCTTGGATTTGGAAACACCTTTTGAGTTTTTCAAGTATTTTTTTACTGATTCCCTTATAATGAAAATTGTTGAAGAAACAAATTTGTACAGTGTACAGAAAAATCCTAATAAGCCTGCTAACAAAAATGCAAATGATATTCAACGATTTTTGGGAATATGTATCTATATGTCTGTGGCTTCAGTCCTTAAAACACGTTGTTATTGGAGACAAGACATTGGAATTCCAACTATAAGAAAGACAATGACAATCAACGAATTTGAGCATCTAAAAGGAATCATACATTTCAACGATAACGACAAGATACTTGATAAAAGTGATCCTTCGTATGATTATCTTCATAAGTTAAGGCTGATTTTAAATGCACTAACTGAGAGATTTTCGTCAGTACCATTAGAAGGTAAGCTCTCTGTAGATGAACAAATTTGCGCAACCAAAGCCAGACATCATTTGAAACAATATAATCCAATAAAGCCTCATAAATGGAGCTTCAAATTATTTATGCTGTGTGATACATTTGGTTTTTCATACAATTTTTCAATTTATAACGGGGCATCTAACTATTTTAAGAAAGTAAATCCTGGTGAACCTGATTTAGGCGCAAGTGGTAATGTTGTAGTTAGATTGGCAAGAATTATTCCAAGAAATTCTAACTATCAGCTCTATTGCGATAATTATTATACATCGATTCCATTATTTAGCTATATGAGTAATGAGAATATATTACATGCTAGGAACGGTACGGCGAAACCGAATAGTACATAATAAACTAACAGATGAAAAAAGATTTTAAAAAACCCCAAGAGGAACTTCAGAGGAATATGTAGCTCATGTTGATGGTGTTGACATGAGTCTAGTAACCTGGAACGACAATAAAATAGTTAATTTACTGTCAATATGCTATGGGCAGTTACCATATCAAAAATCTCCGTCAACTGCCCCAATATAATAACAGAGTATAATAAGCACATGGGGGGAGTTGACATGCTGGATAGCCATGTTGGCCGCCACACAATTTCTCTCAGATCTAAGAAGTGGTATCTGAGATTATTTTTCCATCTATTTGATATCTCGGTAATAAATCCCTGGCTTCTACAAAAGAGAGTACAACAGACCCAAAACATAGAACGTATTATGACCCAATGGGAATTTAGACCAGATCTGGCAGAAACTCTTTGCAAGATTGGAATTCAAAATGACAAAAAACGTGGAAGACCATCTAACATTGTTGAGGAAGGAATTGACAAGAAAAGATTCAAAGGACCTGCAGTTCATGCACCTCCAAAAAATGTGAGAAAAGATTGGTTTTCACACTGGATCAAGTATGAAAAAGCACGACAACGATGCAAAAGGCCTAGTTGCAAGGGATTTTCACATTTTAAGTGTGACAAGTGTGGTGTTCACCTGTGTGTAACAAAAGATAAGAACTGCTTTACTTTTTTCATAAGAATTAATGTTGGTTACCTTGTTTCATAATGTATCAAATTAGCAACATAGACTTTTTTTGTAAAATAATAATAGTAAACGTTTTCCTTCATATTCTCATTCCTTAACAACATTATAAGCATTTTTTAAAAGAAAAACATTTTTTTTAAATTTTCTTCAAAAATCATGAAACGAATGGTTAATTTTATTATAATTCAAAAATTAACTTCTGTCAAATAAAATGTCAAACAAATTTGCAAATTAAATAACAAATACCCGATCGTTTCAATGCTACACAACAATATCAAACAGTAAGTAATTCTTTAATAACAAATTCACCTTTATAGTCTTTATTTCCTTTCAGTAATTACCTTACTACTTAATATCGTCCACCTTTCATTTGAACTCAACGATGTCGACCAACCTGCTACCCTCTGCCTACGAATCTAACCCCTTCAGTACAGACAAGATGTCCAAATTGACCAGAATTAGTAATGCAAAACCTTCCACAGCATGGAACCAAATAGACCCTCTCTACAGCCACCTAATTTCAACACCGCATCTGCCAAACAAAACACGCCGTATCAGCACAGTCACAAGAAACTAAAATACAATCTCGTACGACCACCCACGAACGCGTTCCCTCGAAAGGGGGCGCCGCTGGCGCGCGCCTTGAGGCACAACCGCCCGCGCCGGATGCTAGCTCCGAACTGACTTCAACGAATTATGCGCGCAGCGCTGCCGATTGGCAAGAAGCTGGCGTGCCAGACAGAGAAGACTGCAATGGAGCAACTTAGAAAAATCTCTCGCTCGCTCCAAGAGACCGTGTTTTGAATTCGATGCTTAGAATGCGCTACAGAATGACGAGACAGCCCAGGTGCAAGCAAGACGGCTCGAGCTTCTAGAAAAGCTGTGTGCTAAATCTCAAAATTCCAAATAAGCCAACAAGAGTAATAATTATGAACGACAGAAAATTACAGCGGCCGTTATAGCTACTGGCACACAAATTAACGTACTAATACACGTAGAAATATGACTGAAAAACCTATATACAAGCTAAGTCGTAATCTTTGAACAGAAAATACTCCAAAATAAATTGCACACTTATAGAATTTAAAAATAGCCTGACACCGTCAGTTCTGTTGAGATGTAGGATCCAAAAAATTGGAGTTGTATCAGATATTCGCAAAGTGTTGCTACAAATCAGTATACACGAGGCAGACCGAGAATTTCTCAGTTTTTTATGGCTCGATGAAATGGGAAATGAGTAGGTGTATCGAATCGTCGCGTAGTGCTTGGCCTGAATAGAAGTCCCTTCCTGTTGTAGGCGACGATCGATCATCGCCTTTCTGAGCAATTAAAACAGTGCGACATTCACTTTTATGTGATCCACTCATACTATATCGTCTTTCTAAAATTAAGTTTGTGGGGGTCCTCAAAGAAAAGCGAGTTGGTTTGCACTGTGGGTTAGATTTAAGTTATCGTTGTCGCAAGACAGCAGCTGGAGCATATTTCGATTATGTTTATTAGTTATTAAAACCATTTATCTAACCCCACTCACGATCATAAATTCATAATCTTCGAGGATTTAGAGGTAATTTAAAGGGTGGGCTAAACATATGGCACCGCTGATGTAGGAGTGATGTGGAGATTTCTCGAGAAATACTCGAATATACATAATGCACTAGAGATATAACTACTGAATATTCCCCTCAGTTAATATAAACCAATCACATCAAACAATTTTCAAAATTTGAACCAATCAGAGTGGAATAAAGCGAATATTTGGCACTAGTGTAATACCCGGGTATTTGTACAAGTGTAATATCGAGTATTTGCGGGAATAAGAGCAAAGCAGCTAGGTACACAAGAAATTTCAGAAACACGATAAATTGTTCATTAAGACCCCATGGGATGCTCGTAGCAGTGCTCGCCCCTGCACGTACCCCACAGCCCAAATGCTTCGGCCAGAACTCAGGCGCGAGGGGGGTTCACAGGCTTAGGGTGCGTTTCGGGGCGAAATTCCACGACGGAGTTTCGATATTGGGTTGTTAAGGCAAAGTTAAGGGGCGCCACGACCTTTGGGAGATGTTAAGATTGATAGATAACTGACGACCGGTCAAAAGTCGAAAACCAATTGCAGTAGCGTTGCGTTGCACTCCACGGGGTGCTCCCACTGCACTGGCTTTTACACCTACCTTTTTGGTGTCCTTTCTCCAGTTGCTTAGGCCCTGTACAAAGGAATACATGCACAACGCAGAAAGAAACTCATTTCTTGTCAGTCACAATAATACACAGATACTCGAAATAAAAAGCAATACGCAAATTAAAAATGGGTAATCTATTACCATACTCGTTATAGGCCCGAAGGCAAGGGTTCCGGTAGCAAATGCTACAAATTGGGGTTAGTAAACAAGTACAACACAATAAGGGCTCACGGCCAAGGGAGCAGCACATCCGCTGAAAATAATGGTCACCTAGGTCCCGGAATACGCTTATTAGTAGCTTCAGCGTACTTATGCGAACGTTTTGTCCGTCCGTCCGTCCGTCCGTCCGTCCGTCTGTCTGGATCGCCTGTAACTTTCGAACGGCTACAGATATCGAAATTTTGAAAGGGGGCAAAGTTGTTGCTAAGGTCCCGAGCACCTTCATGCGCTATTTGGTTTTGGCGAAAGGTGGCGATTTTCCACTTTGCAAAATTTCCAAGCATTGTAGCACAGTGGCGGCTACTCCACTTGGCGCCATCTACAGAACTTCGGTGGTCACGTTTTGAACTACACATTCTGGGTGCACTATAATTCCACTTGGCGCCATCTACAGAAGTTCGGTGGTCACGTTTTGAACTACACATTCTGAAGCTACTCTTTAGACCTGTAGTTGAGCAGTTTATTTAATTCGCCAAATGGTTCACTGCCATTCCCGGAGCCAGGCTCCCATAAATTTATGCTGAAGGCTTATACTTGCAATACTTGAAAGTAAATAACGGCTCGGGCAGTTAGCACACGGCCCACAAATAACATGTACGGTAAATTGAGAGTTCCGAAGCTTCGCACGTCACTGTATTATACGCAATTCACTGTTTATAAATACTAGTACAATACCTTACTTCATCGCTAGGGCTCCAAGCAACTGTGTTGTTGAAGTAATGGTGCCGGGAGATCTCGACCTGGAGATTCAACGCTCTGACGATGCTCTCGTACAGAAGAGGGTTGCAATAATGGCTTAGATGCGCCAGGGGTTGATAGGCAGATAGGGACGGTTGACCAGCTTGCTCGGGAAATTGTGGCGGTAAGATCCTTTGGAGAAGTAGCAGGGTTGAGCCAAACGATAACTCACAACTGCTCACCCTGTATATTGATGCTTTGTATTCGTTCCTGTCGAAAATCCGCTAATATAAGCGAGGAAATGTACGCACCAGTACTTGAAACTTTAAGGAACGAAAAGCACTTGTAACTGCACACAAGCCCGAGGGTACAACACGCCCCTAAGAACTAAAGGGGTTGTTCTTTGTTCTTAGTTTAACTTGCACAACCGTGCGATCGGGAAGCTTAATTTGGACTCTCCTGAGAGACGCTCTTGACGACGCGTTCCCTCCAATTCTTGCATCACCCGTAAAACTTTCCATCGTTGGGAATCTCACTCAGGTGCATAAAGAATCTATTGTTTGAAGTGCTGAATTGCATCGCCCACAATGTAACGTGCAACAACGCGCGGGGCTTACCCGTGCATAACGCTCGTCTGACCGGCGCCGAACTCTGATATCCACGGCTTCGTCTTTTAACTTGAGGACTAAACGCAAACTCCATCTGCAAGCGATTTGTTAAGTCACTTAGCGGGATTTCTATGCTATGAACATGCGTTACAGCGTTCGCCTCGGTATTCAAGCAAGTGCCTTATTTAGGGTACTTTATGCGACAGATGTCGGTACCTGGCCTGCAAGTGCGTCAAACAGCTAGATAAATAGGAAAATATGCCCGATGGCTTAAATTATGCTGCAATACGCGGGAGCAGAATGCGGAATTGTAGATAGATTTTCAACGGGAATCGGGAGTCTTAACAACTCTTTAAAAATTGATAGTGTGGTATACAAAGGATGACATTTCTTTGAAAAATAGCCTTGCAATATTCCCCGGGTGCATTCTGCACTAGGGATATAACTACTGAATATTGTCGGTTGAATTAATTTTGAAATTGTTACGTTTAGATACTTGCAGTATATGATGTTGATACTTTTAAGCGTTTTGTACTGCAATGTTTCGAAATATTTTGAGCCAAATAAGGTGATAGTTCGCGAGTTGAACGTTAGGTATTTTGACGTTTGTAATTTCCCTTTTATCTTATTTAGCACAAACTCGATACTGTGCGTATTTGAACGTTTTGGGTACATATTATTACATTGTAAATAATATTTTGGGCTTATTATTACTTCAAAATTGATGGATATGAAATGATTTACAATGACGATCAATTCAATCAAAATGTAGGAGTAGTTATTTATATTAAAAGTAGTCACGTATTTAGTATAAGCTTATATAGCATAATTAATCTACAAATAATTAAAACATTAATAACATACATGAGTAAGTCAATAGTAATATCGGCAATATATAGGCCTCCATCTACTGACCCTATAGAATTTATTAATGGCCTTGACATTTATCTTCAAAATCACACTAATGCACACTATAATTATGTACTAGGAGATATCAATATAGATATCCTATCAGATGCTGATGTCAGTCATGAATATAGAAACATTTTATGTGAAAAGGGTTATAAATCTCTTATAAATAAATACACACGTATACAGGGTAACTCAAAAAATCCGCAAGTGCTGAGGAATGTATTCCAATTATTCTTCAAAGTAATATAACAAACCATTTTTCAATCATAAGTAGCCACTTCATGTCATCCGAAAGAAAATCGAACAAAAAAGTATCAGCAGAATAAATCTTCCTGTCTAAGTGAAAAAACACAAGTAATATACGGGGTGCCCCAGGGAACTGTTCTATGTCCAATACTATTTACTATTTGTGTAAATGACCTATTAGAATTACCATCAACTGGCAGAATCATAGCTTTTGCGGATGATACAGTAATATCAGCGTACATATATCAAACAAGTAGATACACTCATGCCAAAGTTGAATCCTGTCTAGAGTGCCTGGGACAGTAACTCGGGGGGTAGTTCTAAACTTGACTATCAGATGGCAGCACAAAGTTCTACCAATCAGAGCCAGTTACTGGCTCTGCTACCAATCATATGTGATAAAGTAGTGGCGCCATCTGTTAGTACTATCGGAAAGTACCCCCCAGGAGCCGTTGAAAGTCATCAAAATCGGTATTTTTACATCAAAGGAACCGGCAGTGAGTGTCTCTACTTGTTTGATATATGTACGCTGATAATATTATACAAAGGCAAAACATAGACAGATGTGAAACAGAAAGCAGAAACAGATCTAATAAATATAAATGAGTGGTTTAATCGCAAACTTCTTACTGTAAACTTTGATAAAACCAAATTCATTCCTTTCACCTGTCGTAATCAGAACACACCTATATATGATACCTTAACTGGCATAAACCCCAACAACACTACAACATATATAAAAAAAGTTGAAAAAATAAAATATCTAGGAATATACGTCGACACCTACTTAAGATGGGATGCACATATAAATGCGCTACTAAACAAATTAAGGCAAGTGCTATTCCAGTTTAAAACCTTAAAGTATATTCTAAACACCTCAAACCTAAAAACGGTATATTATTCACTTGTTGACTCACTGTTACGTTACGGAATTATTGGATGGGGCTCTGAATCAAAAACGCATTTAAGAAAACTAGAAGCGATGCAGAAGCGGTTCATAAAAATCATGTTTAGTAAGACACAAATGTATCCAACTGATCAGCTATACGCAGAAACAAAAATATTTTTCCTAAGACAAATCTATCTATAAACATTTATTATACACCAGCATAAACATACAAAGGACCATCCTCATAACACTAGAACCAAAATAAACAATAAAAACGAAATTAGTAGAGTTCACAAAACCATTGGTCAAAAGTCTGTACATTTTTGAGGACCAAGAATGTTTAATTTATTACCTTCCAATATCAAAGAAATAAATGCTATAAGCAAATTTAAAAAAAAACATTAATAATTGGATTATGGAGCAAGACAGGGTACTTATGTTATTACATATAGAAAAATTCCTGTAAACACCAAAGTAGCACAAAAATTTTTTCAGATTGCAATCATACTTGTGCAATAATTACTTATAATTGATTTTGTAGAGTACCACTAGGTTTTAGTTAGTTTATTAAGAATTAATGTTTATATAAAAATGGTAGCAAGTTACATTGAAGTTACGTGAGTTGCTCACGCACAAGCTATGCTTTTGTGAGTGGCTTACGTGTACGAAATAAAATATTTTCTAGTTTATTGATATAACTAATAAGTAGAGATATAAAATGTGATAAGATAGATAATAAAAATTATAACTATTAAAATATTAGAATAACAACCTAACTAATTATGTATAACTTATGTACAGTTATTCAATTCCATAAACCTTATTATTATTATTATTGTATTTTGGTACTTAAGCTTATGTCTATTTGGTTTTTAATTTGATTTTACCTTTCTTTTGGTATGACGATTCTTCCAAAGCACAAATCTACGTTATTGCCTTTCTAATTTGGAGCATACTTGGAAAAAGTGTCGACGTATTCGGCAGTCAGCAACAAATGAGTGGCGCTCATTTTAGATCTTGGTATTCGCGCGAGGACTATACATGGCACCTTCACTGATCCTAGCCTGGGTAACCACCGGCGACCCTGTATCCCGAAGAATCTGAGGTCAACGCTAACAAATTTTTGCGTTCATCATCTGGCAAGTGCAGCCGTTCTTAATAAGCTGCCAATGTATAGTTGCCGTAGAGCTATTTAGTTAAACTGTCTTAAAAGCGTAATTAGTAATCTTATGTAAAACCCATTTAAAAGGTGTACTGCAGGTAAAATACCAGGACCGGCTTCTAAACTGTTATTTGAAAGCAGAAATCTGTAATTTGTTTAAAATAAAAGTTAACACAGTATAAAAAGCATAATTTAACAGGGCCGGCATTTAAGATTTTATTTGAAAAAGGAAATCTGTAAGTAATTTGTTTAAAGTAAAAGTTAACTCAATATAAAAAACATAATTCACTTATTACATGCGTGTTACAACAAATATGCTTCAACAAATATCATTTTCTAAACAGTTTTGTAACTTATTGTCCGCTTGCGTATAATTCATCTAACTTGTCAAAATAGTCTCCGTCGCTTTCGTTATCATCCTCATCACCTGTTCATGAAGAGTACGCTCGTTTATGTAACTATTTTCTGTATCGATTACATGACGCACACAATTTTTCCAAAAGTCCGGAGAAATATTAATCACTTCTTGTTGTAAGGGGTTTTCCAATAGCGGCGATAGAACTTTAAAAAATCGATCGTACTCACCTTTGAATAGTGTAGCTGTCAAGTTTTTGATAGTTTTTTTCAGTCAACTTTGGTAAATCATCATGGAACATTATACGCTTCAACAATGTATAGAAATAGGTCGTATTCATTGCCAAAATTTATTTTCTGTTCGAACAACGTTCCGCGCACTATGTGCAGTTTATGGTTTCTCAAACCTCAACTTGGCGAATTTTTCGTAAAGACTTAGCTCTTATCTTTACACGGTTCAATTGACCCAAGAATTGAAGCCAAATGACCATTTGCATATTCGGCAATTTCGTTGAATATGAAAAAGAGGAATTTCAGACTTCACGGAGACCATGTAAACCCTCTTACGAATATTAACTGAGCAGTTAAAGTTTAACTTTTTATTGAAACTATGTTGGTGACAGGGGAAAATTCCCCTTTTTTATATTCAACCCGACAGAAGTTAGGGGACTGACAGTGTAAATAAAATAACGTTTTTTCGAAAACGGTTAAGATTAGCGACATGAATGAAGAGTACTTAATTTTTTGTCAGTAGTTAAAGGTATGTGAAAAACGTTGTCCAAAGTTCTTATCATACAGGGCGTAATAGAATGGAGTCATGAGTGTCACAGCTAGTCCGCCCTGCAGCTGTCAGTAGGTAATTCACAACACTTTCTTGGATAATAATTTGAAGAGTCTTACCTGGTATACATCATATTAAAAAAATGGTGGTTCAATAATTATGTGTAAAAGATTTGATTCCATTGGAGCTCTTTGGGAGCTCATATCTCCGAAGAAGAGGCCTATACGAAAAAAGTTTTACGTGTTTTTTTAATTTCCCACGTTTTCCCGGACACCCTGTATGTTTTTATTGCCCCTACATATTTCCGCATCCATACCTGTAGTCTCTTCGATTCCATAACTGCTTAATTTCATTATTGTTTTATAATTAAAACCTATACTTTTAATAAATTTATCTAATGTACTTATAAAACATCGTAAGCCGGTGTCGTCGTCGTTTAATTTTAGGCGCAACGATTTAATCGTTGGCACCGTATTCTCCCTATTCTTCTTCTTAGTCGTAACTCCGAGTATCGTGACCCCTTCACTTAATCAGAACCGGTAACAGCCCGCCACAGTTCTCTATCTTCTGCTTCTGCTTCTCGTTATTTCGATCATCGATATATTGGAAGTTTTTTATTTGATCAATGAATCTCACTGGTTACCAACATCTTCTTTTTCCGTTAACCTTGCCTTGTATGCACAATTTCTCCATTCCATTTCGTCTGATTATGTGGCCAAATAATCGGAGTATTTAGTGTTCAATTGTCGGTAGTAATCGTATTCTCCCTATACATTTCATACGTTTTTCGTCGAACTAGATCCTCGTCATCCGTATCTAATATTTTACCTATACCATACGGGAGGTTATCCAGATATTTCCGGAATCTCATATTTGTAGTTACCGAAATTCAAATTATCTATTTCTACCATATTTTTTTAAGCTTTTTACACGTAGGTGCTGAGTTTTGTTTGTGTGTATTCATTTATTTTGTTTACGCTGACATTTAAAGTTTTTAAGGTATCAGAAATATGGATGAAACAAGTTTTAAGCAACCTGCCGTCATAGAATTTCTTACGCTGGAAGGAGTTATACCACAACAAAACCACCAACGACTTGTTACTGTGTATGGTGGTGAAGCTCTTTCAGAAACGCAAATTTACTTTTGGATCGGCGAAATCAAACGGGGAAGAAAATCACTTCAAGATGAAGCAAGTTCGAGCTGTGGAAAAGCTGGTGATGAATAATCGAAGAATGAAGATATGGGAAATAAGAGCGGAAACTGGGCTATCTTATGGTTCTATTTCCAGAATTTTCCACTACCATCTCAAGCTTTCTAAAGTCTCTGCAAGATGGGTACCGCGAAACCTTTCTGTGTTCGACAAACAACGTCGGGTCGAATGTGCTTCCGCGAACCTGGCTCTCATAAATAACGATAAAGAACATTTATTTTCACGGCTAGTGACATGTGATGAAACGTGGCTGCGATGTTGGGACCCTGAATCAAAACAAGGGTCCATGCAGTGGAAACATGCAGATTCTCCGCCTCCGAAAAAATTTCGAAGCCAAGCTTCAGCAAAAAAGGTTATGGCTACAATTTTTTTCGACTGTAAGGGAATTTTGCTTACCGAATACCTGCCACCAAAAACCACTATGACTGGCACCTATTACGCTAACTTAATCAAGAAATTACGTGCAGCTATCAAAGAGAAGATACGCGGAAAAATTGCTACCGGTGTGCTTCTGTTGCAGGACAATACAGCTGTTCACCAAGCTGAAGTTTCCAAGAATGCAATTCGAGAATCCGGATTCCAACTTTTAAAGCATGCACCGTATAGTCCAGATTTTATTTCTAACCCTTAAGCGTGACCTCCGTGAAAACAAGTATGAGGACATTCCCGAAGTGATCTCAGCAGCAGAGCAGCAGAGAATATTTTTTGAACGGTTTAAAATGTTTAGAGAAACGATACGAAAAGTGTATCAGCATTGGAGGTTCTAATGTTGAAAAATAATAAATGACTTACACCCGTATTCATAGTCGTTCGCCAGCGACTCGCCGGCGAAACGCCGGAGTTTTGCCACGCCCCTTACGAGAATTAACCTTGCATAGTCGCTCGCCGGTAAAACCAAGGATGCGCGATACTATGGTTTTCGACGGAGCGCTGCATGCGTGAGCGACTATGCAATGTTAATTCTCGTAAGGGGCGTGGCAAAACTCCGGCGTTTCGCCGGCGAGTCGCTGGCGAACGACTATGAATACGGGTGTTTTAATGTTGCGGCAATATTTTTATTACGAGATTCCGGAAATATCTGGATAAACCCTCGTAATCACGCCGTTTTTTACGTTTGCGCACTCCGAAGTTTACAATTCTTCTTACCGTGGTATAGGACACTTTTCTTAAAAACGTTTTTTTAACAATCCCTGATCTTCCTCTTCTGTTTCCCTGAGGCCGTTGTAAACATTTAGCACGATTTGTTTAGCATCCAAGGATAATGGTTTTTTACATTTGATATCTTCTATTTCTCCACCAATTTCTTGAGATACGTCTTCAGTAGCGACTTCGTCATCACTTCAGCGTCTCCGCAGGTTAAACCCCGATCCGTTTTGCTCAAAAGTTTAAAAACAACTACTGCCATGTTGTAGTTTTAGGGATAAATACATTAAATATCAATTAAAAGTCATTTATGTAAAATGTTTACGCCAGATAGTATTTATTGATTTGCATTCTCTAAACACAATTACAACTGAAAATGAGTTAAAATGTTGACTCAGTCCGGCTCGTTTAGATAAGTTGCATGTAATGCGCTTATCTTCAGGTACCTACCATCTTAAAACCAAATAGCTCTACGCCAACTATAACTTAGCTTATTAATCCTCTTACGTTGAAATGTTGATCTATTTCACTGCATCGCAAAGAGGAATTCCTAATTATTATCTCAAAGCATACTTCCTTGATTTTTGGCTCTACTCCAAGATTGTCTGTATGGGTTTCTTCTTTGGTTCTCATCTGTAAGAATCGTTTGATTACAATATTTAGTCTCTTCTTTTTTCTCTCTTTGTCTTCTAATTTATCTACTCTTCTTTTCAGAATACCGTTTACTTCTTTCATTTGTTTTTCATTCATCGTCTTATTCTATAATTCTTCATTGAGCTCCTTAATTTTTTCCAAATTTACTTTTAAACTTTCCAAGTTTTTCTGACAATTTTATTTTATTGCTTGTTTCTACTTTTTTAATGTTTTCAATATATTCTCCTATTTTCTGCATATTGCTTCTTTTTTCACTTATTTTATTTTCTATTTCTTCCTGCTCAGCGTCTTTTTGCTTTTCTGGAATAAACTTTAGCGACGTTCTTGCCATTTTGTTAATTTTTTGAAACGCAATTAGCTCTGAGAACAGGCATAACCACCTATTAAAGTCTTCTGGTGTTTCCTCCACTCTTTTCTTTTTGTCGAGCCGTGAATTGATGTAAAACTTTGTGCTCTTGATTTAAGTGTGCTTTTTAGGATTTTACTCATCGGTACCTCCTCCCTATTTCACTACACGTTCCCACTCCGTACAAATCTTTTACTAAAAGTTCTGAAGTATAGAAAACTTGAAAATCAGTTGAAGGAACTTAATACTTAAACAACACCTGTGTTCATTCTCTTAAACAAGATAATGCCTTTTTCTTCGTATTCAGTTGCAATTATCTGAATGTCAGAACCTACAACAGTTCCGGCTTTCTTAATGTATAATTTTTAAAACATTGAATTTTACCAAAACTCATATTTATAAAAAAATTTAACAAGTGCTTTCTATATTAGAATAGACTAGCAGTCCAGTGAGACAAATGTCTCACCTGGAAGGTGTCAAAGTGGTTGCCTAACCGATCGAGGTTTTAAGGCGCAGAGGGTCGCAGCTCCGTTTGGCTGCTGAAACATCCTTTATCTAATAGACGTGTCTGTCTGGCACGCTGTTTCAGCAGCCAAACCGTAAGAGATAGAGAAAAAAGTTATTAAAGTTATATGTTTGGAATGGTCATGTCAGATCAAGAACCGAATTTCAGTCGTCGCGTGACACTTCCGGTTTTCGAGAAATCACGTGATTTCCGTCCGTCCGGGACGGTCTTTTTTGTTTTATTAAATGAGACATTTGTCTCACTGGACTGCTAGTTTTTATTTAATATGCGTTCTATTTGAAAAACGGTCTTTTTTGTGATTTCTCGAAAACCGGAAGTGTCACGTGACTGAAATTCGGTTCCTGAGCTGACATGACCATTCCAAACATATAACTTTCATAACTTTTTTCTCTATCTCTTACGGTTTGGCTGCTGAAACAGCGTCCCAGACAGACAAACCAGCGTCCCAGACAGACAAAACAGCGTCCCGGACAGACAAGTCTATTAGATAAAGGATATGATTAGCCTACATTCCTTTGATTGTAAATGTAAATTTTATTTTATTTGTATGGCTATGGAATAATTCCTAATTTATGAATGCAACTACGTTTATACTGTTAATGTCAAACTTTACATTTGATTTTTAAGTGACTTATAGTTGCATTCATAACTTAGGAAATATTCCATAGCCATACTAGACGAAAGTAATTTCTAATCATACTATACCTACATTCCTGGAAAAGTGGTCATCATTAGTGCAGGTAACAACCATGGATTACAACAGCATTACGTTTACTTTATCTTCAAAGTTTAAATGTTTCTTCAAATGATTCTCAAGTTTACTATACACGCACGCACCTTTAGATACCATCACCAAAGCGGTACTCGTTCTGGTATCTACTTAAACACAAAAGTTCAGTTTTAGTCGCTAAATACATACTTTTTTTGGCAGTTTTTCTTTACCAGATAAATCGATGACCTTCATAATACACTATCCTAACAGTAATAGTATATTAAACAAACAAACAAACAAACAAACATTACAAGAGCTGTAAGAAGCGGCGCAAGTTGAAAAAGTTATGCACAAGCCACCTAGCGATGAGTGCGTAATTGCTTTATGGCAGTGGATCAGGTCCCGGCAGCCGGGATCAAATACCTTCTATATCCTATACTGCGCATTGTATGTTTACCGCGACCACTATGAAGAGAGAAAAATATACTTTCATCTCGCTTCCTTCTGAAACTCGGAAGTTGTGCGCGTGCCCTAATGCACCAAATTTATTGGCTACAGCAAGTTGGGAGTTTTCGTTTGTAGCACGTGTTTATTACAGGCATTGTGTTATTGTAGTTCACTGGCAACAATAATATAATTTTCAGTTGTTTATTCTGTGCTGATGATGTCAAAGTCAAGAAGTTGTTGTTTGTGTGGTGCAAAGTTTCCTGCAGTATCTTTGCATTCGTACGTAGAATTAATTTACTGGTATTTTAAATGCGTATAACCTCAAACTTGTATGTGCTTTCAACATTATTTTTTATTGTAGTTTCCCAAGAGATGTCCCGGGAATGAACGTATGGAAAAAAATTTGTAAGTACGAAGTGTACGACGAGGTATCACGTCTGTTTATTTGTTCGAATCATTTTGTGGAAGATGATTACGTTTCGCCGAATGCAAAATTCTTTGGAGGAAGATTAAAGTTAAAACCTGGACGTTTCCCATCAGTTGATGTTCCAAACAACAATTATGTTCAGTGTTGCCAGATGACTTTTTATGAGAGCAGTAGATGGTGCGCTTTAAAATCAGTAGAAATCAGTAGGTAAAAAAAAACAATATAACACTACTACATATTTCAAACGTTTCTAATAAAAACTCGTCTAGTCGATGTAATGGAGAGGCTTTTATTACAAATTTTACAAAAAGCACTGTTTCTTGTTTTGTTACATGTAAGCCAATTTTTGAATTCAGGATTATTTTCCCAATTCTTTTTTATATATTTGACAATATTTAATTTTCTTTCTAGTATTTTCAAAGTAGGTTTTAATACTATTTAAAGCACCCTTATCCACTGCTTTCTATTTTGAAAACTGCTCATACAAGGGAACTTTACTATTACATGTGGTATCGTAGCTACAAGGTGCAAGGATTGCAAGTTCAGGGCGCAACAACGCAACTACGGCTAAAGGACCGGCTAAAGTTAGGACGGCGTACCAATGTTGCCAGTTCGTGCACTGATGGATAAAGCGGAAAACTTAAACTTTCAAACTAATATGTTTCAAATTACAACGATACGTATATTAACTCAAAAATTTATCGTAACAGCAACTGTTATGATTACCTACGCATAAATTCTCCAAAATTTACGAAATTATATTTACTTTAATTTTCTTTTAGAGGAGCCAAATGACAATATTCATTTGTTAAATTTACATTTTTTATAAACAAAAATTTAGATATAATATAATTATTAATGTAAATATTAAAAGATAATACAAAATATTGTTTTCCTAATTATTCACTTATAAAGGGTGTTTTTTAGAGTGGGAGAACTTTAAATAGAAATAAAACACAGAAAAATGTTTTTAATATCCATGAAATTGGCTTTATTTGAAAGATAATTTTATGGCATTTATGTTTGAATATGATTTCGGGCATGTGACCGTCGCGGCTGGCGTATACATGACGTAATCTGGAGGTCCAATTTTCACACACTCTTCGCAGTAAATCAGGCTGTATTTCGGCAATAACGCGTTGAATGTTGGCTTCCAAGTGCTCAATTGTTTCCGGTTTATCGACTTAGACATGCGACTTTTACATATCCTCAAAGAAAATGATCCACAAAATGGATCCACGAAATGGATCTGTTAACTGGCCACCTCTTTCGTGCGATTTGACGCCGTTAGATTATTTTCTTTGAGGATATGTAAAGTCGCATGTCTACGTCGATAAACCGGAAACAATTGAGCAGTTGGAAGCCAACATTCGACGCGTTATTTCCGAAATACAGCCTGATTTACTGCGAAGAATGTGTGAAAATTGGACCTCCAGATTACGCCATGTACACGCCAGCCGCGGCGGTCACATGCCCGAAATCATATTCAAACATAAATGCCATAAAATTATCTTTGAAATAAAGCCAATTTCATGGATATTAAAAACATTTTTCTGTGTTTTATTTCAATTTAAAGTTCTCCCACTCTAAAAAAACACCCTTTATAAATGATCAGTCCCAGTATCCTTTGATAGAATTTCTGAATGCGTGCCATATAAAGTTTCTGTAATATTTAAAATTATTATTTGCACACGAATTTTGTTTTGACATAAACAGCAATGCTGCCTGTCATATATATGTAATAATAATAATAATATATATATATATATATATATATATATATATAAGTGCGAGTGGGATTACACCGTTCGGCGTTTCTCGCATCCTTGCTTCCACCTACGCCTGTCTTGCCAATCGCCTTCCCGTAAGTCTCTACTATCCATAGCCTGTCTGATCCCATCGTTCCAGGATACTCTAGGTCTTACTCTTATCCTTCTTTGTGAAGGGTTCCAGTGCCATATCCTTTGAGTCCATCTTTCCGCATCCATCCTTTTCATATGGCCGTACCAGTTCAAACTTTTTCCTTCAATAGTATCCATGACATCTATATTAACTTCCATTCTATTTCTAATTTCCTCATTTTTAACTCGGTTCATTTTCGTCAGCCCACAGCTACGTCTCCAGAATTCCATCTCCATCACTTTTAACTTCTTTCTGTTTCTCTAATTTATTTCCCACACCTCCGCCCCATAAATCGCAATACTTTCTACTATTGTTTTGTATAGTTTTCTTTTGACATTTTTACTAGTACTCTTGCTCCATATTATCGGGTGTAACTGCCGAATTGCTACTTTCCCTTTCCCTAACCTGTGTTTAATTTCGTCATTGCTTTCACCTTTACTTATATTAAAGCGCCTAAATACTTATAGCTTTGACAATGCTTTACTACACTTCCATCCTCCATCACCAAATCTCGACCTATTCCTCCTACAACCATATATTCAGTCTTCAGCAAATATGACCTGGTCGTCAGCAAAAAGTAAGAAGAAAAGCATGTCGTTATTTATATTTATACCCATATTTCCACACTTCCTTCGCCATTCTCTAAGAACTTCATTCAAGTAGATTTTAAATAGTGTGGGAGCTATGCAGCATGCTTGTCGAAGCCCCTTGGTGACATCGAATTCGCAAGTTGTCGCCTTCCCAACCTTGACAGAGCTGGTATTCTGTGTATAAAGGTACTTTGCAGCTTGTATGTATGTATGTTTTATGTTTTGATTTTTCATTGCTTGCCAAAGCTTTGAGAGTGGAACGCTATCGTAGGCTTTATATAAGTCAATATACACACGATGGGTTTCAAGATTATGTGCTAGTCGTTTGTCTGTCAATTGTCTTATGCTGAAAATGTTATCGACACAGGATCTACCTGCTCGAAAACCACTTTGCTCTTCTAGTTCTTGCATGTCTTTCTCTAGCCTATTTTTTAAGATCTTTCCAAAAATTCGACCAATTGAGCTTAAGACAGTGATCCTCCATAATTAGTGCAGTCGTCTTTATTTCCTTTTTTGTACACATTGGTAATAATTCCCTTCCTGAAATCAGTTGGGATATCATAATAATAATAATAATAATTATCAGAGTTTCTTCAATATTGGGTTTCCTACAGTTTCTGTTCTTATTTTGTTTACGTGTTGAATGAAAAGAGGCCTGTTTTTGAATTTTCTTATTAGCTGGCTCTCCAGCATACTCTGTTTTCAAATCAAAGTTTTTTATTTCCATTTCACTAATGGATTCCGCACTTTTTATATTATCTAAAATTAGTTTTAATTGTTCGGTTGAATACTCTTTGGTTTTTATATTTTGAACGAAACTTAAAGCTCCTGAACTTATTTTATCCAAAAGTTTATCATTATTTCTTGAAAATGTTGTTAAATTTTGAATAACATTGTTAACTTCATTACTACTATTTCCTGCTATTATATTTGTGCTACCGGGAGCTGAGTTTGGGTAATTTGATGCAATATAATGTATATGTTTACAGATTAAAGTTCTTATATTGAAATCCACGCAAGTTCAGCTAAAGGAATGCAAACGTATGGAGCAAATAGAGCATTTTATTGGCAGCATACATTATTGTCGGAAAGATTTTTTGTAATTAAATATGTGTTTTCACTAGAATCACATTTAATGGTATAAACTTTGTTGTCTTCTATTAAATTCTCAGTAAACTTGGTGAATATTGCTACACGATGTCTTGTATGGATATTTTTCACTAGTTCTGAAGTATCCTATTTTGTTAGTTTCATAATTCTTTCATTTTTAATTTTTTTTAAACTCCATCAAAACATGAAGTGTCTTGTCTAAACGTTTAATTTTTTTACTTTGTATGTAATAATATTTTAGTGTTTTATGCATACTCTCGAGATGCATATTTGTATTGGCAATTGCTCCAACTCGAAAACAATAGGCCTGTTTTTCAAAACAATAATAATTAATGGAATATTGACGAAACTTTAATGTTGATTCATTTTTCAGAATATCCAAAAACTTGAAATTTCTGCAGATCCAAAAGTGTATGTAAATATTTTAAAGTTTTATAAACCCATTCCCTCTTCTCGGCATTATTAATTTTTGAAAAAGCGGGTAAAATCAGTAGATCTACTGATAAATCAGTAGATCTGGTAACACTGATTATGTTTGTGAGCAAGTGTCTGTTACTGCTGAGGACGTACAGTTTGAACAAGAGCCCTCTACTTCATCTGCGAGTTTAGAACAGCTAATGCTACCAGGCGCGTGCGCAGTAATAAGCGGTGACACAAGGAAGACGGACAGAAATACATATATATAATACACATATATTGCTGGTAGGGCCTGGAAACTTCAGAAAACATTACGGCGCCGACATAGCATCACTTGGAGTATAACGCGTCTCGTGCGCATGCGTGGGAGTTCGAACTCCGCCTTTAGAAGCGAATTTTAAACTTGACCACTTCCCCATTGAGCGGACGACGCCGCCGCGCTTGCGCACAGCTCACCGTATACATGAAGGAGTTGGTTGTGTGTCTCACTTCATCGGTGAGTTTCCCACTCATAGCCGCTAGCAATATAGTAAGTATTAGATATATGCAGAAATATATTTGAAATCCCGGCAGCCAGGATTTTTTCGATTTGAACTAAAAATCCCGGCTACCGGGATGTATAAAATACATTTAAAATCCCGGCAGCCGGGATTCTTTCGATTTAAACTAAAAATCCCGGCTGCCGGGATGTATAAAATTACATTTAAATTGCCGGCAGCCGCGATTCGTTCAATTTCAACTAAAAATCCTGGCAGTCAGTCATTTGAAAAAGTACTTTGTATATTTTATCTACGACCACTACTAAAAGTAGGCCTTTTAGCGCTAGCTTGTTTCACTAAAAGTGACGTTTTATAGTTTACCGTGGTTAAAGAAATCAGCTGTTTACTTTTAGCACATGGGCTAAAAGTGAAGTGCGGTTATAAAACTACAATTTCGAACTGGAAGTGAAGTTGTAAAGTTATTCTAGTTGCTTCTTGCGTTACAGGTAAAGTGTTTTAGAAATAATTAAAGAATTATGTAATGAATACAGTCAGATGTGGAGTATCAATAATTGCATTTCGTAACTCACCTTGACAGCACGGGCGTGGCAAACAATCGCCCGCGCGGCGTGGTCTACTGTTTATTATGACATAAATTAAAAGTGTTGCAGATGCAAACTTTTGTTAAATCGATATTTATGGATTAATAACGGTAAAATTAAGGTCGTAGATAAAATATTGTATGCAACGCGTGCTAAAAGTCGTTTATGCACGAGACATGTTATGAAACTCAGCCTTTGGCTTCATTTCATAATTTTCATGTCTCGTGCATAAACGTCGACTTTTAACACTTGTTGCATAAATAGCTATTAGAGTATCATTGACAATTATGGTTCCTTTATGTTAAATCTTTATTGATAATTATTAATATCATTACATTACAACAACTTCACTATAATTTAGAAGCACATAATACGTTAGTTACAATATATAATACGTTAGTTACCATAATAATACATTAGTTACAACCAAAGTTGTTGATTTTTTCACCTCATCGTTGTCAATGATGCGATAAAGCTTTGAATGTAACTCGATTATTATAAATCGCATAATAATATTGTTACATTAATAGCTATTTATATATTATTATAAAATAAGTATATTGTTTTGCCAATATAAGTATCTATGTAAAATTTCACCTTCCGAAGAAGTGGGTTAGGAAAATTAAAGTGGTTAATTTCCGTCTGTCTGTCTGTTGGCGCTATAACAGAAAAAACTACTTGACTGATGAAAACGATATTTGACATGTAGTTGACACTATACTGCCAAGGAAGAAACCGGATATACTTTTACCACAAATATACAGGGTGGACACCCTAAAAAGTATATATGTTACAGGAAATGTATGAAGCCTAGGAATTGTATAGAATTCCTAGGAAATGTATATAATGCCGAGCCAATTTAGGAAATGTGTAAAATAATTAATCAAAGGTTCTTTAATACATACATTTCCTAGGAAATGTATGCATTTCCTAGGCATTGTATGCAATTCCTAAATGGTACTAGGAAATGTATGAAAATCAACATTATACTGTAGAATTTGCGAATGAATGAAAAATAAAACACAGATGAACTGAGATTTTCCTTAGCAGTGTGACGATTTGTTAGTGCTAGTAACCTAACCTAACCTAACCTAACCTAACCTACCGACATGACATCCCTAATTTAACACATTTTCGATTCCAGGTTAGGAAATGTATAAAATTCCTAGGAAATGTGTATAATAACATTTATTTCACACATTTCCTGACGATTTTAGGCATTATATACATTTCCTAGGAATTCTATATAATGACGGATTACATACATTTCCGGTAACATATATATATAAATTACATTTTTAATTTGCATATACTTTTATGGCATAGAATGACATACAATACACTGAAAAGGTTTTTTAGGGTAAGGGGAGGAGGTATGTGGAGTAAGCAAGTAGCATGCGCTGTAGTCAGGTAGTGTTACTATGCATGCGCAATAAGTTTCTATTACTTTGCATTAATTTTATATCCTTAATTTTATAATAGATTGTATTACCTTGTTTTTCTATTACTCTTGTTTTCTTTAGTTTTTAGACCCTGCCCCCCACGAATGCAGTATTTAATGTAGTACTACTTTAAATTCACATTAGCTTTATCTATTATATGGGGAACTCGTTTTGTGGCAGCAACAAAAGTTCTATTATCTCTCATCCAATATTTAGTTAATGTTTTTCTTTTATGACCTTCTAACTGAGTTCTAAACTCTTCAAAGGAAGTAAATTTATCTCCTAGCTTTATTTTCTCCGCACTGTACTACTAACATAGAAATAATCACAATAATGCACATGCTCTCAATGCACTGACAATCCCTAACCTCATTCTTTTAATGTATATTTATATATAACCCTTCCCATCAGTCACTGCCGGGATTTTTAGTGGAAATTGAACGAATCCCAGCTGCTGGTATTTTAAATGTAATTTTATATATCCCGGCAGCCGGGATTTTTAGTTGAATTCGAAGGAATCCCGGCTGCCGGGATTTTAAATTTATTTTATACGTCCCGGCAGCCGGGATTTTTAGTTCAAATCGAATGAATCCCGGCTGCCGGGATTTTAAATGTCATTTTATACATCCCGGCTCCAGGACCTGATCCACCCCCTTGCTTTATAGCTCGAGTTACATGCTTTTTCTACGACCACACTCATTCCGTTAAATAAAAAAGGAATGTTTTATTAATTGTCAAATTAGTACTGTCACAGCACTTTAACAGAATGGAGGCTGCGGTCACAGCCGTTCCGCTCTCTACAAACAAGAACGGTAAAAATATACGGAATTATAGTAACCCAAACCAATAACCATTGTTGCAACCAACGCAACGTAAGTCATTATATCCCTAATCGTGCACTCGATCCATTTTACACACGACTGTGCGTAGGAGCACGCTTACATAGTTTGAGAATTGTAGAATTTTGACAATTTAACAAGTGGTCGTAAAAAATATGTAATAACACTTCTTTCTGTTTATCGCACACTTTTACTTATACTAATGTAGCAGAGTCGTATTTCACGCCTATCGTGCAGATATCTTCTATATGTAGAACGTAAAATTACATTGATCATTTTTTGCTTCATCTACATAGTTAATTAGAGAACGGTCTTGAAAATGTTGCTGTACCACTTTTTATATATTATTTTCTCTGATATTTGCAGAAAGAAGTAGATACTTTAATAAGAACGCAATGTCAATGATTAGATAATTCTAAAATTAAATTTTCAACTATAACTATGCCCCTTTTCAATGTGTATAAGAAAACTTGTTGCGAAAAATGAATCATATTTTACAAGACAGCACAGTAGGTAGAAAATACTTTTTTGGATGTGGGTACATAGCCGTAACACTGTTGGATTGTAACGCCCCGTTTTATTTTGGCGTACCTGGTGAATTGCGTCTTCAAATCTGATTCCGCATCTTTAATATAAATAACTCGCATCTCTATCTTTCGAACGTCGCCGCGTGGGAATTTTATTTTCCAAAGGCGCAACCTTGCGATAAGAGCGTTCCTAGACTTATGGAATTCGAGTTGCTTCCTACTCACGCGAGCTTTTGGCTGGTGCATCCGAGGCGAGGAATCGATCGCGACCTGGTAAAGGGATTTTTGTCGCTCATGATTTCCGGAGTAGGCTGTGGATTTTGCTTTACGCGAACAATCGCTTGGGCACGCTTCAAGAAGCGTCGTTCGCGTTTCTTAAGGCCCGCTCGTGAACTTAGCGCCTCTCTCTCTTCCTGCAGTATCCTTTCTGATACATTCGGTGAATGGAAGTCACTTGCTGATGTGCACGGCACCTGCGACCTGCAGCCCAGCGTTGGAGGTCGCTTCCGCAATCATTTTCGAATATGGAATACGAAGCTACCTCCAGCTGCAATTATACATTTGGCTGATTGCACCCCGAGAACATCATGGCGGCGCTTCCCAGAATTTAGCAGTAAAGTGTATGCTAAATTACATCATTCAGTGGTTTTAATTGCCGATAAAGGCAGATTTGTAGGCAATAAATTTACGCGAAGATCGACAAAGGCCTTCGGTAAAACGCTACAGATGACTTGATTGCCTTCTTCAATTAAATTACGAACAACAGCTAGGTTTTCATTCGTAACTGCAGAAATTGGAAGACCTTCCTGTAATTCATCACTAAGGAAAACTCGAACAAACTTGAATTCATTATACCAGCTATAAACTAACCTAACAAAAGGTACTCCATTACCAAAAGCGATTCGAAGCCTTTCAAGGCATTGCGTTGGTGATACTGAACTTTTAAAGTCGTAGACAAATGATGGCTCAAAAACTTTCTCTTAAATGCATTTTTTTAGCACGTATAAACTTTAAGACTAGAAAGAAAATTATTAATAACAGATAATAAAATCTAACAAGAACCGTTCAAGTTCATGGATAATAATGTATTTTTGTTTGGCGATACGTTTATTTTCATAGATAGCGCTGTCAACATCCTCACTTCAAGGGAATCAGCCCCTCCTCTTTGAGGAGGTTTTTAGGCATTAGGATGTTAAGGTTGCCAAAGTCAAATTGATGATCGTATTGAAGACCGTTGGAGTTATTGGGGTTTGAGTCAAGTTTTCTTGCCTAGAACCAGAGGCTCATACCTCTGAATCATCGCCACTACTTATGCTAGTTTGCAGCAATAATCGGTGCTACCTTCATGTGGAGATAAATGATTTGTCTGTATTAATTTGTATCGACAAACAGCAACTTTTCCCATACACAGTACAGGACATTTTAAGTTTAGCAAATTAAGCAAAATAGACGTTAATTTTATATTAAGTACAATTTATTATATTGTTACGATTTATCTTTTGGGCTATTAAAAGTTATACGCCGCTTCTTGTTTTAAGCATTTATTTACAGCAATTTAACTTAACGATTTACAAAAACACAAGAACTATTAATACGGACAATTATTATTTATACACTACCAGGAACTATTTCTAACAACAAATGCACTTTATTTATTTACACACGACTTAAACACGAATGATTTATATCGCAAGCTTCGCACACTTCAAGCTAGATTCGGACTGTCCGTTATTTTCGCTTGCGCTTATTTATATCTCGCCGAATGATTCATTCTGGAAACTTCGCGGTCTCACCCGATTATTCCAGCAACGCTGACGTGTAGCGCGCATGACTCACCGAGGTCGTTCTCGAATAGCAATAATACAAACTTTGTTATGAAAAAGTAATCGAAATTAGCTTCTTTAAGTTATCCACTTCAAATGAACGGCAGTGTATTATTCCGTTTTTGTTCGTCAGTTCAGTATCGCTTTGACAAGATCAATAAGCAATGTCAAATAGTGATTCAAATGCTAGATTAAAAATTCAGCTAGCGCAAATTAAAAGCGTACTAACTCGTGCGAAAAATTTTGCTGGCAAGTTAGATATCGATCATGTTGATCAAAAAACTTTAAATGAAATTCAAGAACGAGTAGAGAAACTTAAACCGCTTTATGACAGGTTCAATGAAAGGGCATTCAGATGATATTAATTCATATTCTTATATGGGTATTTCGCCACTCTGCAAATTAAAATATTAAATAACGAAAATATTAACAACGAACGTTTCGAGGGACAATCTGCCCTCGTTATCAACGAATAACAATTAAAACTAACAAGAACTTATCTTTTTTTCACTGGAAGGAAAAACGACCAACCTCCAATGAATTTCCTGACATTGACGTTTGTTGATATCTGTACCTACTTGATCTCATCTTTAAGAATCGATAGCCAACTATTGTCTAAAAATATTGAGAAAGACGACACGCATTTTTCTTCGTTAAGTAAAATATATGCCGTTTCCTTAATTTTTCGCCTAGTTGACATCGATTCTTTAGACAAGATCTTTGTGTTGTCCCATTGTATTTTATGGTTTTCATCCCAAGCATGTTCTGCCAGCTTAGACTTATTGAATTGATACTTTTTCAACATATTTTTATGTTCTTTAACTCTCACTGCTAAAGGCCTGGATGTTTCACCGATATAATATTTCCCGCATTCACAGGGAATACTATATATACAATTCCTTGAATGTTGTTCTTCGTTGAACGGTTTAGTTTTTGTAAGAACTGACCGCAAAGTATTCATCGTTTTGAATACCGTCCTAACATTGAATCTATTTCCAATTCGTCTAATTTTGTCAGATATGCCTGGAATATATGGTATAGTAAGAGTATTATATTTTTGAGTGTCATTCCTTTGTATGTGTGGGCATTTCTTCGTGTATTGTAAAATTAAAAAAATTCCGAACAAGAGTCTCTGGATAGCCATTATCTTGTAAAACATTAATAATAAATCTTTCTCTTTTTTGAAAATTTATCATTAGAGCAAACAACTTTGGCTCTGTCGTAAAGACTTTTTATTCACGCCACAAAGAAGTTTCAGAGATTATCATGATATTAATGAAAATGACGAAGAGATTGTAGTCGAAGAGGCAGAACGTTCTAGTTTTGAAACTTCGTATTACAAGCTTCTCTCAGAATTAAGAGTTTTGTAAGTCAGAAAACAATAACAGCGATGCTTCTTTTGTGGAGAGTAGCAATAATAATCCAACTATCAATAAAAATCATTCTATCATTAACAATGATCCTCATCGGCTAGTCAAACTACCACCCATCTCGTTGCCAAAGTTTAGCGGGCAGTACAATGATTGGATAGAGTTTTGAGATGGTTTTGACGCGTTGATAAATTAAAGCTCTTACCTACCTCAAATACAGAAATTCAATATTTACGATTGTTTTTAGAAAAGGATGCTTGCAAATCATTGAGTCAATACAGGTGTCTTCCGAAAACTATGATAATGCATGGGAAATGCTTAAGGAGCGATTGAGAAAAAATATTTAATTATTTACAGTCACGTTCGAGCTATTTTTGAATATCCTTGTTTAACCAAAGAATCTTATTCCGATTTACGTAATTTGTCCGATACCTTTAAAAAATATTTGCGTTCACTAAAAACATTAAAACCGGTTTCTGCTTGGGACACTCTATTAATATATTTAATAACAACAAAATTAGACCCTACGACTCGGCGCGAGTGGGAATTGTGGGACAACAAAACAAGAACTTCCTAATATGAACGAAATGAATACATTTCTTAAAATACGATGCGATTTACTCGAAAAAATGGACGTTGATCAAAGTAATAAAAGAGATAAGCGATTTAAATATAGAATTCAAGCTCATGCTTATTCTACGAATTTGAAAGATAACAATAGAACCGTACTTGCTACTTTTGTAAGGGCGCGCACACAATTTACAAATGCGAAAAACTTTTGAAGCTGTCGACAAAAGACAGAATTAATCAAATAAATAAATTGCGATTATGTTACAACTGTCTAAGACCATCACATAATCTTCGTGATTGTACTTCGTCAGGATGTAAAAAATGCGGTAGACAACATAATTCGTTGCTACATTTAGAAAATGCAATATTACAGAATCAAACGTGAACAATCAAACTGTGAATATGCCAAGTACCTCAACCGCGATGCATGTTGTTTCAGAAAACAACTGTATGACTAAGTCACAAGTTTTACTAGCTACAGCAGTGGTGTACGTGGAGGATTCATGCGGAGATCTACACCAGTGCCGTGCGTTACTAGATTGTGGCTCTCAAAGCAATTTTATAACCGAAAATTTGGCAAACATTTTAAATTTAAGATCAAGGAATGTTAATTACTCGATAATAGGAGTCGGTCAATCGTTAATTAATGTAAAATCCATAGCAGACGTAACAATTATTTCTCGCAATAAATCTTACACCACCTTAATGTCTTGCCTAGTTTTGCATAAGATTACAGACGATTTACCAATTATTTCGTTTAATAACAAGTGTCTCAATATTACAAAAATGTACAATTGGCGGATCCAAACTTTAGCAAATCAAGCACAATAGATTTATTAATAGGTTTTACTCATTTTTGGGAGCTCCTATGCATAGGTCAAATAAAGCTTAAAGGTGTCAATATAACAATGCAAAAAACATGTCGGGGTTGGGCGTTAGCAGGAGATGTTGGGTTTTCAGTAAAAAGCAATCAATCGTTCAATTGCCATGCAGTTGATCGGACTCCACTCGATACACAATTCGATAGATTTTGGAAAGTCGAAGAAGTACAAGCGAAATGTATTTTATCCAAATCTGAAAAAATATGCGAAGAACATTTTGTAGATAATCATAGGCGTAGTGACAATGGTCAATTTATAGTTAAAATCCCTTTAAAGCAAGAATATACAAAATTAGGAGATTCTAGACAACAAGCATTAAAGCGATTTTATTCACAAGAAAGTAAGCTGTTAAAAAATCCAGAACTATATCGAGAATATGTTTATTTTATGCGAGAATATGAGACTCAGGGCGTATGTCTAAAATCGTAGAATCAAACACTGGAAAAATTAGCTATTATCTTCCTCATCACGCGGTTATTCGCGAATCGAGCTGTAGAACAAAGGTACGCGTTGTTTTTGATGCGAGCATGAAAACTGATACAGAATTAAGCTTTAATGAAGTTCAATATGTTGGACCAACAATTCAAAACGATTTATTTTCAATCATTTCGCGTTTTCGTAAATATAAATTTGTAATGACGGCTGATATTTCAAAAATGTATCGAAATGTTTTAATAGACGAGTCAGAAAAGTCATTGCAACGGATACTTTGACGTGAAAAGCAATCAGAAGAATGTTTTGAATTAAATGCGGCTACCTATGGTACGGCCTCAGCCCCATTTCTAGCGATACGATGTCTGTACCAGCTCGGAATAGAAAACGAAATAAAATATCCCCTAGCAAGTCAAGCCATAAAACACGATTTTTTTGTAGATCATTTCTTGAGCGGCTCTAATTATGAAAGGGAGTTACTTAAATTACAAAAAGAAGTTACGAATATCTTATCAAGTGGCGCATTTCAGTTGCGTAAATGGTTATCAAATAACTATTTACGCGAAAATTTTCAGGTCCATGATAACTTCGATTGTAATATTTTAACATTAGGGGAAAACAAGACAAATAAAACCTTAGGAGTCGTTTGGAATCCAGCTGCAGATTTTATTCAGTACTCAGTCAAGCTTAATGCTAATCCTAAAGTAATGACTAAACGAACTATATTATCATCCATTTCTCAAATTTTCGATCCTCTAGGTTTACTTAGTCCAATTGTGATTACTGCAAAATTACTGATACAAAAACTTTGGCAAGCTACGTTAAGTTGGGACGCGAGTATTCCCCAAAATTTATTTACGGTCTGGATTAATTTTCGAGATCAATTACCAGGGTTAAATAATTTAAAAATATACAGACAAGTTGTCATTTCTGAGTATACTTATGTCGAACTACATGCATTTTCTGATGCAAGTGAAAAATCATTTGCTGGTTGCATATATTTGCGGTGTAAAGATAAATTCGGGAAGTTCTCTACTAATTTATGTGCAAAATCGCGAATTGCACCGATAAAACAATTAACCATACCTATACTTGAACTGTGTAGTGCTCTTTTAGTATCGCAACTTACAAAAAAGGTGGTGCATTCGATGGACTTGAATTTTGATCGATTTTATTTTTGGTCTGACTCTGAAATTACTTTGTATTGGCTAAAGGCTGCTCCTAATAAGTGGAAAACCTTTGTGGCCAATCCAGTAAGCGAAATTTAGATTTTGATAGATATAAAGCAGTGGTATCACGTAGCATCAAAAGAAAACCCTGCTGATTTAGCATCTCGAGGTGTATCTCTGTAATTCAAAATTTGCATGGTGGACAGAGCCGGAGTGGCTCAGCAATCCAAATGTAAATTTCCAATTAAGTACATCAAATCGATTAACATAAATAATTTTGCACAAAACGAGATATTGGAAAAACGAATTATTGTTAATATAGCTTCAGTTAACAATTTTGACATTTTTAAAAGGTGTTCTTCATTTATTAAACTTCAAAGAGAAGTAGCGTATATGTTACGATTTATTTCTAAATGTAAAACTAATTCGAAAGTTCGCCACAAAGATTTTTTAAAATTAGACGAATTAGAATGTGCGTTAGAATGTTGGTTAGACTTTGTCTAGAAGAATCATTTTACAGAGAGCCTGAAAGTTTAAAAAGAAAGCTACCGATAAATAGAAAAAGCTCATTATTAAGTTTAAAGCCGTTTTTAGATGACAAAGAACTGATGCGTGTAGGACGTCGACTGCAAAATGCTAACAGTGAATATGATAAAAATTTACAATTATTCTTCCTCCCAAGCACATTTTGACTAAATTAATACTAAGAAACTTCCATAAACAGCTAATGCATTGCGGGCCTACTATAATAATAATAATAATAATGTTTTATTTAACTACGATACAACAACTGTTTGTAGCAAGTCATAATAAGAATAGTACAAAAAATAATGTTAAAAACTATGTTATTAGCTTCAATCCGTCAATGTTTTTGGCATGTTTCAGGCAGAAATTTATCAAGAGATATAGTTCGAAAATACACGGACCGTTTTCGTGCAAATCATCCAAATGCAGATCCCTATTTAATGGGTAATTTACCCGACTGCAGAATAAATTAATACGTACCTTTCTGCAATATCGGTTGTGATTTTGCTGGACCTTTTCTTTTGCGAGATCGAAATACTAGATGTGCAAGAGGGGCTAAAATAATCAGAGGTTATGTTTGTTTATTTATTTGTCTAGCCACCAAAGCACTCCACCTTGAAGCTGTATCCGATTTAACCTCAGATAGTTTTATTGCTACTCTTAAGCGATTTATTGGTCGCAGAGGAAAGTCGCTCAATATGTATTGCGATAATGGTACAAATTTCGTTGGTGCCAATGCAGAATTACAAAAATGAAAAACCTTTTTAGAATCTCAAACTGATAGAATTTCACAATATTTGGTTAAAGAGGGCATCAATTTTCATTTTATACCCAGTAGATCACCGAATCACGGGGGCGTCTGGGAAGCTGGAATTAAAAGCCTAACGTTTCATCTCAAGCCAATGATTGGCGATTCTCATTTAAATTTTGAAGATTTTACAACGGTGTTAGTTCAAGTCGAGGCGATATTGAATTTAAGTTCTACTCCCGACCAATTAAATCCTCTCACTCCGGCACATTTTCTCGTGGGTAAATCACTAACCGCCCTCCCAGAAAGAAGTCTTATTGAAATACCAGAAAATAGACTTAAACGATACAAAAAATAATCCAGCACTTTTGGAATCCATGGAGCAGCGAGTACCTCAGCGAACTTCAAATACTCACCAACTGGAAGGTGAACTATCCGAATCTAATCAAAGTTGGTTCAATCGTGCTTGTTAAGGAAGAAAACTCCCCTCCTCTAAAGTGGAACCTCGGACGCGTTACTGCACTACATCCAGGCGATAACAAGATAATAAGAGTGGTGTCAGTGCTAATAAACAATTACATAGTGAAACGGCCTGTTCCTAAATTATGTATATTACCAATTCCCGACCATGACATTCAAATTGAAGTTAATTCTTAAAATACTATTTATTTCTATTCATTAGTTGTAGAATATATTGTTGTAATATTTGATTATTGAAAGTTTACAGATGTAACCCTTTCAAGGGGGCCGGAATGTTACAGCCAAAGCTAGTAGGCACAATTAATTACTATAAAATATCAAATATGTGTGTGTCAATGTAGTCGAGGAGACAGAATTTAATAAAAATAATAACATTATACTTTAAGTCATGAGTCCACAAAAAGCTTGCTTCAACAGTAAGTGTACGCTAAATTGCCGATAAAGGCAATTTAGCGGCAATAGATTTACGCGAAGATCTAGAAAGGCCTTCGGTAAAACTATACAGATGACTTGATTGCCTTCTTCAATTAAATTATGAAGAACAGCTAGGTTTTCATCCGTAACTGCAGAAATTGGAAGACCTTTCTGTAATTCACCACTAAGGGAAACTTGAACAAACTTGAATTCATTATACCAGCTATAAACTATCCTAACACAAGGTGCTCCATTACCAAAATCAATTCGAAGCCTTTCAACGCATTGCATTGGTGATACTGAACTTTTAGAGTCGTAGACAAATCATGGCTCAAAAACTTTCTCTTCTTAAATGCATTTTCTTAGCACGTACAAACTTTAACACTAGGAAGAAAATTATTAATAACATAATAAAATCTAACAAGAACTGTTAAAGTACATGGGTAATAATGTATTTTTGTTTGGCGCTACGTTTATTTTGATAGATAGTTTGAATATGTTTGTTACCGTTAATTCGTCATCAGCCTTGCTGTCAACATCCTCACTTCAAGGACATCAGCCCCTCCTCTTTGAGGAGGTTTTTAGGCATTAGGATGCTAAGGTTGCTAAAGCCAAATTGGGGATCGTATTGAAGACCGTTGGAGTTATTGGGGTTGGAATCAAGTTTTCTTGCCTAGAACCAGAGGCTCATACCTCTGAATCATCGCCACTGCTTATGCGAGTTTGCAGCAATTATCAGTGCTACCTTCATATGTGTACATAAATGATTTGTCTGTATTAATTTGTATCAACAAACACAGCAACTTTTCCCATACAGTGACAGGAAATTTTAAGTTTAGCAAATTAAGCAAAACACGTTAATTTTATATTAATTACAATTTATTATATTTAACACCACAGCAACAACGTTAAAAAATTGATAACTAAGCTTCTCCATTAATTATATCATTGAGAATAACTAATTACCTAGATACCAATGAAATCAGAGATTTATAACAGCAGCACTTACAAAAAGTTAACGCTTAAAATTCCTGTAACTTCATAAAGATTAAGTTTAGAACATGTATTTATCAGACATTTTTTACTTAAAAGACCTCCCCAATACATTCTCAAGCTATGGCCATTGCATGATGAGACACCATGTATGAGAACTCATATGTAAAACAAAATGATCTCTTGGTGTTGCTTGTATTGAAACAGAACAAATATAGGGCTTATCTCATGTATGAGTTCTCATATGTCTAACTACCTGACTTTTAGTTGCTGCTCTGTATTCACAAACAGAGCAAATATAAGGTTTATCTCCTGTATGAGTCCTCATATGTGTAATTAAATGACTTTTATCTGCTGTTCTGTGTTCACAAACAGAGCAAATATAAGGCTTCTCTTCTGTATGAGTCCTCATATGTTTAACTAAATTACTTTGCTGTGTTGCTCTGTATTCACAAACAGAGCAAATATAAGGTTTATCTCCTGTATGAGTCCTCATATGTGAAATTAAATGACTTTTATTTGCTGTTCTGTGTTCACAAACAGAACAAATATAAGGCTTCTCTTTTGTATGAGTCCTCATATGTTTAACTAAATTACTTTGCTGTGTTGCTCTGTATTCACAAACAGAGCAAATATAAGGTTTATCTCCTGTATGAGTTTTCATATGTTTAACTAAAGTAATTTTCTGTGTTGCTCTGTATTCACAAACAGAGCAAATATAAGGTTTATCTCCTGTATGAGTCCTCATATGTGTAATTAAATTACTTTTATCTGCTGTTCTGTGTTCACAAACAGAGCAAATATAAGACTTCTCTTCTGTATGAGTCCTCATATGTTTAACTAAATTACTTTGCTGTGTTGCTCTGTATTCACAAACAGCGCAAATATAAGGTTTATCTCCTGTATGAGTCCTCATATGTGTAATTAAATGACTTTTATCTGCTGTTCTGTGTTCACAAACAGAGCAAATATAAGGCTTCTCTTCTGTATGAGTCCTCATATGTTTAACTAAATTACTTTGCTGTGTTGCTCTGTATTCACAAACAGAGCAAATATAAGGTTTATCTCCTCTATGAGTCCTCATATGTGAAATTAAATGACTTTTATCTACTGTTCTGTGTTCACAAACAGAACAAATATAAGGCTTCTCTCCTGTATGAGTTCTCACATGTTTAACGAAATTATGTTTATTTGATGTTCTGTATTCACAAACAGAACAAATATAAGGCTTCTCTCCTGTATGAGTCCTCATATGTTTAACTAAATTACTTTTATCTGTTGTTCTGTATTCACAAACAGAGCACCTATGAGACTTCTCTCCTGTATGAATCCTGATATGTCTACCTAAATTACTTTTATGTGCTGTTCTGTATTCACAAACAGAACACATATGAGGCTTCTCTCCAGTATTAGTCTTCATACGTTCAACTAAATTAGTATTTTCGATGTTTTCTTGTTTGATGTATAGCTTGTTATCTACATTTTCATTGTCATTCATGTTCTGTGATATCCCAGATGCAGTTCCTGTAGAACTACAAGCTTTACTATCCATAGTTTCTTGTATAACGTCCATTTTGTTTGTTTAAACATCAAAGTTCCCTTCAATGATATATAACCAACAAAATGTAGATATCTTCACACCTGCAACAAAGGAAGATTGTCATTAATGTATTATGAATTTAGCAATATGGACGCGTTGAGCATTGGTGAGAATTTTGTAAATTTTATAGCTTCATTTTTTCATATTTTGTTAATGTGCTGAACAACGAAATTCTAGTTAGAAATATACAAACAAATCAAGATTAGTCAGAATGGTTATGTTCAATTTTATAATTAGATTTATGCTTATTTTCCGTATTTAATTCTCAGAACATTTACTTCCCGAACTTGTTATGAAAATAACTATTTCGGCCTGTATCTAGGCCGAATTCAATGGAATTCTTCCAAAACTCAACATTCTAACATTTTTAATTTAGGTAAGCCAAACTTTGTTAACGTTTATTTTTATATAACCTAGCAATATCACTTAATTTTTGACTAGGTATATTGTTTTTTGAATGGTGCTCAATATTCAGATATACAGAATGATTCATATATAATTCGTAAAACTTCAAAAGACGATCATTGTCGAAAATTAAGGGAGGCCATTTATAAAACTTTTTCCTAAAACGTCTCGTTTTGGAGTTACACCCCTCTAAAGGGGAACGTTAAAATTAAGTGTCCATTTTATTTCCCAAACTTAAACAAAAGAATAACATTTTGTATATGATTTTTACTTATTAAAAGGTTTTCTATAGGTAGTAATATTTTTGATCATCCACTAATTTCACATGGGGCTGAAAATTGTAACCCCTGTTGGTTGTTTTACCACAACTTTTTTAAGGGTTGAAATTTGTGCAATTAATTTGGTTTAAAGATTGATTTATTTCAAAACCTTTTCTATCCTTTAGTTTTTACTAGGGATGGTTGTCAATTCTCAGACCTACTCTTTTGAACCTAGTTCGTTTGCCGGAGTAGGTGCACCTGGTTCGGCGTTCGTTAAAGAGTAGGTCGCCTGATCCAGCGTTCCTTCAACGAATCGAACCGCTGTGCACCTAATCCGAACCGTGCCAGCGCGCGGAGCAGCGGACCTGTAAACGGAATGCCGGACTCTCGCACCTAAGAGTGATCCGTCGTTCCTTCAATGAATCGAACCGTTTTGCACCAAAGCGGGGCGTAACTGTGGAACGGAATGCCGGACTCTCGCTCCTACGAAGTGGATCGGATCGCTCCTCTTTCTCGGACTGCAACGACTTCGAATTTGAAATCGGAATGGAAATGAGTCGACGCGTTTTGCGCTTTGCAATTGTTCGTAACTAACTAGGAACTGCATAATCTACACAATTAATTTCAGATTCGGATTCGGAATTGCGGGATTGTTATGGCAATGCCTCGTGTGTTGTGCCAAAATCATAGACATTTACTGTAAGGTATAAATATAAAAATGGGAAAACATCTCATATTTTTAAATTGTAATAGACATATTTAATTGTAATAGTTGCCCTGCTAATGCAACCAACGAAATCTTGTACAGTTGAAATAGACGTGCCAGCAATAACTTTCGACCGGAGTGGGCGGATTCAAATCAAAATCACGTCCTCTACATTAACATTTGAGTCATAACATGCGACTGTAGGTGCAGGAGCGTCCGAGATCCGACTCCGCCCGCTCCAGTGTTTGGCGAGACCTGCAATTTCTCGGTGACCGCGAGCGGAACTGAACCTAGTTTCTTGCACCTAGTTCGGAGTCGGAGTCGGATCAAGTGCACCTGATCCTTTAGCGGAACAGGTTTTACCATCCCTAGTTTTTACCACAGTTTACCTACAGTTTTTGAGCAAAAATAGAATAAGTGATCACACACTACAGTGAACCCAACCAATGTCATTCGAGCTAGCCTGGAATAGCAGAGAGATGGACTTGAAACAAGTTTTAAGAACGAAAATCAAATATTTAGGAGTAATTCTCAGGGGCAATATAATAAGTAGTATGCCTATTATCGATAATTTTTTGATGAATATTATGAGTTATAATCCCAAAGCTGAAAATACAACGAGTCCGTAGAACGAACTGTATTTTCATACATTGAGATTATAATGAAATGACTTTCTAAAAAGGTCCTATTGACCAATATCTTAATTTTAAAAGATGATGATTGGCTCAAAATTTAGTGAATTACTAGTAAACCCGTTGCAAAATATTTTGCAAGTTACAAAACTTCTTTGTAACGTGTGGCAGAATCCATCCGGTAAAATTTAAATATTTAAGTTTTTAAAACTACTCACACGTGATATTGCTACATATACTTGACCATGGCTAAATACTAGTTGTAGCAAATACGATATATTCCACACTTTATCCACAGTTTGTTCTTGTGATTTATGAATTGTCATCGCAAATGATAGGCGCACAGAAAAATTTCTTTTCTGAAGGCAAAAAGGTAGTGCAATATTAGAATGTGTTAATCTATACGCGGTAATAATACTCTTCTGCCTGTGGCGTGTCCATTTAATACCAAATCTAAGCAGTTCTCAAATAAATTGTCTGCTATTAATCTTATCTCATCTATTAAGCTAGTAAACACATTTAAAATGTTCAAGGAAATATCTATTGATCCTATTGTTAGGGTTAATCAATGTGGATATATTCCACTGCAATTTAACGAATCTAGAAATTTCAAAGAAATTATAAAATGTCATTATGTGAAACTATCTTCTCCGAAAGCAAAAAGGTAATTTAATATCAGGTGTTAAATCTATACGCGGTAATAATACTCTTCTGCCTGTAGCTTGCCCATTTAAGACTTTTGTAATCGCACTCAAATATTTTTTTTTCATAACCCGGTAAGAGATAATTTTGTGGTTAATTTCATCGCAATGTTCGTTTTTTGGCGCTAAAACTGAGAATTTTGAGATACTAAGGGTGTTCTCAAAAGTTGACAAACTATCCGACATAATAATTTTCATTGCTTGCTTGCTTACTTGTTTGACGCCACTTTGAGAGCGAAGCCGTGGGCCGAATTGGCTGATTTTGGTGTCAGTCGAGTCAGGGCGACGCAAGTAAGCCAGTAGTAGGGTTTTCAAATTTTTATAAGTGACCTTTTTATGTGGATTTTCTAACCTCAAAATTAACTCAACATACAAAATGGATCACTCTTGTACAAATTGCATTAAATGAATTATTTCGCGCCCAATTTGGGTGCAGAACGCTAGTTACCAAATATTTCTGTAATGATGTCCTCTTTGGCAATTAGTTGAGCTGATATTTTAATTGTATCCTTTTCACCTGTAATCGTGGGATATTCTTCATTTCCAATTTGCAAGAGAATGGGCGATGTGTAGGTACATTCGATTAATAATGAACTGATGTACAGTCAAGATTCACTCACGAACGCTACTTTTCGAAAGGAAATATTAAAATTTTCTTAGAAATTCGCCGTCACTGTACGTGTACTTTGACGTTTCTTATAATTTAGCAGGCCGTATTTTGCACAAACAAATTCGAGCAGGTACAGTGGTCCATTGCAAAAATCAGCAGAACACCGCGGGCCGACTTCGAGAGTTTACTTGTTCCACTGCTACGCGCTGCAAAGCTACGTCACTTACGCGTAGGGCATCCAATCCCGGGATCCCGAAATGTCGGTATCCCGGGATCCCTAATTTTTTTATCCGGTATTTCAATCCCGGTATTTTTCCCCAATACCGGACAATACCGGAATTTTCGATATTTTTGGGATTGCTTTTGTGTGCACTGCGTCGCAGTTCGCAGAGTCTGCGAGTCGCCTTACCCGGCCTGGCCGGCGCCAGACATGGAGCAACATGTTGATAGATAATAATTAGTATGGTTCAGGGTAGTAGCAGTTAGCAGATGCGTCCATAAACGGCGTAAACTGTGTTCAGTTGTGTTGTCACTGTTGCTTGCATATTTACTTACCTATTATACACCTATAATACTAGAAATACCGGTTCTGAAAACAGGGAATCCCGGTATTGAACACCTGAAATCCCGGTATTGAATACTGGAAATACCGGTACTGAACACAGGAATCCCGGTTTGAACACCGGAAATCCTGGTATTGAATACCGGGATCCAGATAGAATTTCTTCAATACCGAAATCCCGGGATTGAAAATTCAGTTCGGTATTGGATGCCCTACTTACGCGCTACAATATTTTGGCTTTTCTTTAAAAGTTCTGCAGTTATTTGTAATTTAGGTTTTTTGTGCACATCTACACGGTGACTGCTTTCATTTTAAAAAAATGATCGAAAACGGCCTGGTGGAAGTCTCAAAATAGATGTCGAAAGAAAAAGCTTTACGTTTTAAATATATATTTAGATATTCTCAATGAGAAATGTGAATTAATTGAAGAACTACAGAAATTTGTGTAATCCAAAATGGACTTGATGCCATCCTCAAAGCCGACAGCTAAAATTAGTGTAGAAATGGCCTAGAAAAAGAGTGCATGTGGCAACGCTTTGGTTACCTCATACGAAACTATTAAAACTCCATCCACAATAACAAAGGGTCTGCAGTCATCCATTAAAGAATAAGAACTTCCTCTAACACGAATAACAATAAAATAAAAATAACTAAACAAATGGTACGTATCTAATGCAGTTGAAGCATCCAGTACAAGCTCAAAATGTACACAATTACAGGAGTTAGGTAGAAAAAATATTACAGTAGCCACATCGGAAATCCGTAGTGCGCAAATCCCTACTGCAGGAAGAAACAAAAAAGTTATCAGCAGAAATTCTACATCGACTCTCAAAGCAGTCACATCAAAGAAATGGATATTAGCAAGCACTATGTGTGCTGAAACTATCGAAGAAATGGTAATGGACTACTTGGCATCGAACAATTTTTCTAATACAGAGTGTTATAAAGTAAGCAGTGAAAGAAATAAAATAAAAGCATTTAAAGTGGGTATTGATGTGAATGACTATAAGATTCTTAATCCAAACATTTGGCCAGAAAACGGTGTTGTAAAACTTTGTATCCATTATAAAAAGAAGGTTTGTTACCAAAGATACGGGTGGAAAAAACAACCAAATTTCCTAAAGATAAAAAACAGATGTCTCTATTAATGTTCCTTTAATATCACTAAATGAGAAAATGTTAGATTTTACCACAAAAGCCCTACATTACAACATACAATGTTTAAGGCAGGGGTTCCCCAACTTTAACAATCCGCGGCGCACTTACAGGTTTAGTATTTTGTCCCGGCGCCCTTGGCAAAAAATGTGCACAATGACATAAATCAGGTACAGACATAAAAACAACTCCTAAGATAAACCTTACAATGTAAAGCTCACGTTATTAAAATTGAATCACAAGAACCATTATTACAAAAAGCGGAATAAGGTTTGACATTGCCACTCTCATTTCTCGCTCCACACCGATTTTTGAGTGATATTTGCTTTTTATTACAGCTACAGCTGAAAATCCGGTTTCGCATAAATAGGTTGTCGCAAAGGGAATGAGGATCCTTACAGCTTTTGAACTTAAGAGTTGGATATTCATTTTTGATTGATATCCAAAACTCCACTAAATCGGAAGAAGCAAATTTTGTTTTCAGGCTGTTGTCGCAAGAGAGTTGAATTAGACTCGCTTCTTCCTGCGAAGTGAATTCTGGTGGAGCTTGAGCAGCGAAAGAATCTTGGATCCACGCAAATTTCTCGACATTGTTTTTCTCAAAGTATTTTGCAAACTAGTCAGTGAGCGTGCAGTGAGAAAACACAAAGAAACACACTGAAACAAAGCGGACGCCCCTCTGGTAGCGGGCACCTTACAACTGTTTACTTGTCTTCTCAGATGTTTACTCTTCGATTGTTATTTAGAAACTGAACTGGTTCGTCAAAGTGGTGCCGTATCTATACTAGCCGCCTCACCTACGTACAACGTTACAAAGTTCCATTAGTTTCAAAGCCGTTTCGAAATGTTTATTCTAGAATCTAGAATATTCCCGACCGCTATGTATACCCGTGTTCGCAGGAGTGCCTCGCGACGTCCCTGTTTACTCTTAAAACTAGAAATCTGCTGTATTTACAGAATCAATGACTCAAATTTCGATGATTTCATAAATAGATTAAATCAATTATTAATCATTGTAAACAGTAAATATAGTAGCGTAATCATATGTGGTGACTTTAATGTTGAGTGATAAACAGATAGACCATGTACGTGAAAAGGAATGCATTATTTCAAATCTTGCATTCTTTTGATATTCATATTACAATTAAAAATCCCATCAGGATTACAAACACTTGTAAATCAACAATTGACAACATTTTTACAAATCTAAGCTATGTCAGTTACGTTACCGAGATCATAAGCAACAAAAACCATCAGATCTTACCGCCCAATGCATAACTTTGAATATTAAAAATATAGATAAAAATTTAAGAAAATCAATATATTCCAGATCATACAATAAGGCTGGAAAAAATATTTTCACATACTCTTTGCGTAATGAAACATGCGTTAATGTTTTAGGTTGTGGAAATGATGTAAATAAGGGAATCAAAGCCTTCTATAATATCAAAAACTATCATCATATTGACTGTGCGTTTTCTCTCATGAAGCGCCAAGTTTATAATAAGATGCCTTTGGTTAACTGGATGACACCTGGGCTACATACCAGGAGATTAAAATTAAAAGACCTATTATGTTAGGGCTAAAATAGATAAAAATTTTGCTTTTCAAAATTTTTATAAGTTGTACCGCAGCATGTATCTATATCCAACTGATGAATCGGAAGTCAGTAGCTTGATATTCTGCTTGAAAGACAGCAATGCTTCTGGTTTCATAGGTTTGCCGGTTAATTTACTAAAACAGTTTGCTGAATATTTTGTAACTCATTTGACGCATTTGGTTGATATATCTTTAATCAACAAGTATTTCAAACATTTTTTAAAAAGATTTTCAAAACGATTAATCTCATATTTAGACAAATTTTACCTAATATCAAAATGGCAACATGGATTTTGAAAAAACAGACCCACAGAAAGTGCTTTATTTAACTTAACAGGAGTTATTGTTAAATCCATTTGCACAAATTGTTTCTCATTCAGAACCATGTTTCACTTACCAGCAAGAGAATTCTGTAAGAATTAATTTATGGAATATCAATTGTTAACAGTACCTCGTATATACTGTTGTGGTGCTGTTTATTATTTATTTAAAATAAAACAAATAAGTTTAATAATCTCATTATAGATCGGTCTCTACATCCCAGCAAGTATTATTTTGATTTGTATAAATTATAAGAAATGTATTTGCTATCAAAACAATTACCGTGGTATTATTTTTAATAATTTATAAATAAACATTTTGTGTAATGGTGATTTATCTAATGGGATGGCTACCATACAAGATAATATTTAACTAAAGGGAAAATAAACTCAAATATGGCGATCCAACCTCACAAATTGCAAAACAAGTCTGCTATTAAACGACAATTATCTGTGATTACGTAATTAAAGCGATGACTAGGTGATAACAAAACACAATCAAAGGACCTTGTGCCGGACGTGCTGATAAAACCGACGCCATCAAGAAATCCACTAAATTCTATCTTTTAGGTTGAAGTTTTCTGACCCCTCTGTTGCTTTTGGAATCGAAATTAGGGCTTAACTCGAGTTCCTAGGAAGTCCCACGATGCTTGGCCCGCCTTTCTTCATTGGCCTGCCGATCCAAGCCACTGAACGCCGCCGCAGAACGGTTCCTGTAGCTTGACCACTGCGATACCAAAAAACTGCTTCTAGCTCACGCCGTTGCCCACACCTAGGGCTCCACTGCTTTCTATGAAGGTCACTGCCTACCTCCAGCTTCCAGAGGCTCCAATTAATCTGCTATGATGTCCAAAACAACAGCCACCGAAATACTAGCTAACACTCGGTGCACAGATCAAACACTTTCTCAAACTTTTGCAGGGGTGTTACAAATCAATGCACTCCACTCCAGCATACCCACAGGATATACGATCAATTTTAAAACTCACTAAATTGGGAAAAGGGTATTTATTCACAATTTAACAATTATTTATTGGGAAAGCCAAATTAACAACACCTTTCAGCTTGGCTTCCCCTCCCCGATTGTTTGCCTTCGATGTTACATTGTTTTACATTGTTACCAAGCCTACTCTGATTACATTTTGTTGAAGGCTAACACTATTTTTAATACAGTTTTACAAATTATTATCAAGGCCAATGCTATTTTATACTATTTACAAAAATGTAACTAGCACATTTCTGGAAAATTTTATAAAATATTATTTGATCGATATGCTTGAAATGTTATTAATTGCTATTATAATCATGGAGGCTTAAAATGTCTTCATAGCAATACTTTAATATGCTTAAACTTACTTTTATAGTATCGCATTTATTTTCATATAGTCGCGGTACTATACAATATGATATAAGAAACAGCAAATTTCTATTGCCGAGATGCAGATTAAATATAAAGCAAAATGGACCTGGCAATAAGAATTTATAATAAACTGCCAGAATATATTAAGGAATCAGATGGTCTCAATAAATTTAAGAGAATTAAGAGAATTCCTTGTCCATGCTTGTTTTTACAGACAATTATTCTACAATGTATCATTGTTCACAGTATAGCTATTAACATATCTAGGAATGTCGTTTTGAAATCTGAGCTCGCAGAGTGACGGTTTTAAGACATCTAAGGCTGGTATGGTAATGGTTGTCATGTATGGTAATAGAATATTACGACACAGATACAGTTATGACTTGGTTACCATCCTACTTTTGTACATGTAAATAAAGGCGTAATATCCTGAAACCGGTAAAATAAATTGATTCTATTCTATCAATATTCCATGATATTTTATTGGTGTTTGCTTCTCAAAGCCCTGGGATCTGTCAGAATAACAAGGAACCACCAGTATAAATGCAATATCTTCAGCTGATAGGTAGAGGACAATGCAAGGCAGCGCTGTTGAGTGCTAGTCTCTTCCAAGGCAATTAATTCACCATAATATTGGTTCATAGAATCTTTTGTAATTCTGATTGCTGATGTAACTATTAAAAAAAAAGAAAAATACTCGAATCTATTACCTTTCGATGTGAGTGTACACATTTTCAATAGACTAAAAGTGAGGATAAGAACTGATTGATTATAGTTTTCATTATAACCCCCTTTTTGTTTCGTGAAGTCATTGCTTTGATAGTGCGGAAATAAATATTCTGAAATAATAGTTATTTACGACATTAGACCGGCAGCTAAGCCTTAATGGCCGAGCTAGTATATCGTGATCTA